>SCDY01000013.1:460-172510 GCA_004143825.1 Drosophila micromelanica | reverse complement strand
GACGGACAGGGCTAAATCAACTCAGCTCGTCGTCCTGATCAAGAATATATATACTTTATGGGGTCGGAGATGCCTCCTTCTGCCTGTTACATACATTTCGACAAAACCATAATACCCTGTTTCACCCATTTTCAATGGGTTCAGGGTATAAACAGTCGAAGAGCTGACGTGGGGTCATCTGCACAGATTGGCATGGCAATGCAGTCGCATAAAAGAATGACCGGAAATGCGCACACACACACACACGCACACACGCACACACAATAAAGCATTCAACGACACCTGTGATTACATGAAAATCGCGCCGCTTTCTTGACCTGGGTCAGGGTCCGTTTTGCGCAAAAAAAAAAAATTAAATAAAAAGGGTAAAAGTGTTTTTAGCTTAATTACTTAATTAGCGCTTCCACACTGCGGAAAGGTCAGAGCTGGCCGAAACTGGGTCAGCAGCGGCAACAAACTGCAAAAGGGCTTATATACAACGCAAATCTTAATGAGTTTTCATTTTATTTTATTTTTATTTTCAACCCGTTCAACCCTTCCTTCGGTCCGTTTTCTAATTAAAAGCACAATGACCCGACCCGACGACCCTTTTTCGCCGGCACGCACTTGGAACAGGGTCTGGGGCGGGGACTGGGGCGGGGGATGTGCTTGTGGAGCTTCTGAGCTGGCGCGCAATTAATTATCGAGTGTTGAACTTGAACTTGGCGCCCCCGCACCAACAACGGGTCGGGGAAGTGGGCTTTAAAGAGCGCCTTGACGTTTATTGATTTTTTTTTTGTGTGGTAGAGGAAGAGAGAGAGCGGGAGATGGGGTTGCTCAGTCTGGTGGCCACATGTCATGGCCAAAAGATTTAAATCAAAACTGACAGCAGCACAAAGCACGACTCGGACGCGCTGAGTGTGTTTTTAACCCTTTTGCTTTGTGCTGCAGTCCTGTGGACTTTGGGCAGAGCTTTGCCAGGATGCTGCTACACGGTAATTGCTTATTTAAGTGCGCCCGTTCGTCCTTTTACGGGATGCCAGGATGCTGGCACAATGCACAAAAAAATATATATATGTATGTATATAAAACGCGCACAAAACAAAGCAAATGCCGCGTGTAATTATTGGACGGGTCGGAGGGCAGGTCGAGGGGCTGAGTAGCCAGCCAGTCATCCGGGCAGCTGTCTGGTCGGCCGTCCGGCCCACCGGCCCCTGGCCAGGACCAGCCCGAAATGAACTGCAAATCAAACAAGAACTCAACTCGAACCGCATGCGTGCATATTAAAAATGTTTTAAAATGAAATTTCGGCTGTGGCCACTCTTTTTTTTTGCTTCGAAAAAGGGTTAAGGCTTTTGTTGTGCATCCAACTGTGAGCGTAGGTCCTGTGATCCTGTATACATGTGTGTGTGTGTGTGTGTATGTGTGTGAACTGGTTTGCAGCTGTCGTTATCTAGTCTGGGCTATCGCTGACGAGCACTGCTTGAGAGCTTGAGCCAAGGGTCAGCCGCGGGGTTGATCGATGCCCGATTGACGACCTCAGTGTTTTTTGGGGTTTTTACAGCCTGACGCGTTCCGTTAGACGATAGGTAATCCGGTGGAAAAAAATAAAATAGAATAAATTTAACAGCGTCTGTTAACAACTCAATAACAATAACAATTGCAGAAAAAGTTGCTGCCCGAGCTATGGCCATAAATTATAACAGGTTTGCCGTTTGGTGGGCATGAACAAACATACGGGCAAAATATGTTGAAACATTTTTCAATTTTAATGACACCAAATGAAGGTAGAGAGCTTGAGAACTCGCGCTCGCCTGCCACAAGAAATAACAGAAATTATTGTCAATAATTACAATGTGGCCGGGGCTGGTCTTTGACGCGTTTGACAGACGGTAGGAGTTACAAAAGCGTGTGAGTTGTCTGGCCTCAGGTGCCTCATGCCGCATCAGAGTCGCAGCCTCAAGGAAGGGGGCCAAGATATTCCAAGATGAGACAACGCTCAGGGGTATTATCGCTCACGAATATCAGCATTTATTTAAGCTTGTTACTAATTACTATTTAATGTGCTTTGTACCCCTTCGAAAGCCACGCCTCTGCAACTGAAGCAAGTATCTAGCTGCCTCAAGTGCTTAAAGGCGTTTCACTTGGCCATATTTGCATGGAACAACCTCAACAACAACAATAAAAACTACAACAATCGGCATGCCAAATACCAGTAATAGTAATAAACGTATGTAATAATAATGAATTTTAATGTCTTGCATTTTAATCGGGCGAACAGAAACTGAAACCAAAACTGGAACTGAGCTGAGCTAAACTCAACTGAATTGAAATGAACATGAACTGGACCTGCGTCTGAATCGGAATCGGAGTCCAAGTCCGAGTCCAAGTCTGAGTTTCTTTGGGCATTGGGTTCTGTGTTCTGTGTGGGTTTGCATAAATTGCTGTTGATATGATTTAGTGACATGGAACAATGCACTGGAATTTATGACAAAAGCTGCATACATTTAAGCGGATTATGTCAGAATTTTACTATTTTAGTTGTAAATAAAAATTGCAATTTTTCATTATGGCATAGCGAAAATTTGTCAGCTCTGTCGCTAAAACCTCAACATAACATTCAGCCAACATTCAGCCAACTTTAGAACGTAAAATGTTATTAATGCACAAATCATACCAAACATTCAGGGGCGTCTCGACAATCGATAATCGATTGAACTTCAAAACGTGGGCGTTCCCACTAAATGACAAATGCTGTACCCCGCAAGAAAAGAAACTGGACTGGTGTCCAAGTGGCACTTGTGGGTTTCGTATTGATAACCAACTTCATTTTTCCCATTATCAATTTCGCTCAATCATTGTCAGCTATAAACAAATTTTTATTGATGCCAAGCTTTTGCAAGATGCAAGTTGTGCTGCAATTTGGCTCCTCGGTTAGTTGAATTTGCTCTACAATTGAGCAGAGCTGACTTCAAATCGCATATATTTTGTAAAATAGTTTTTGGAGTAAGTAAAATATACATTTTCTAAAATAATGGTTTAATGTTGTTATTTGTATACAAATCAAAATGTAAAGTTGGATTTTTTAAGATTTAAATTTGAGTGTTTTATATTTTAAATTAACATTTTTATTATGCCAGAGAGAGATTCTAAAAAAAGTGAAACTATTGAAAAATTTAAACATTTTATTTATTCATTAGATTTTTTTTTTAATTTTGAAAAGTAAGTAAAATTATATTGTAAATATATATAATTAAAGGTTTACGAAGCGAAACGACGGACAGCTAGACGGACATTGCGCAAAACCAATATACTCATTCCACTTTGTGAACGGGCCAATTAATTGAAACTTTTATATTTATTTATTTATTTATTTATAAGACCGATCATAGGGTTAAAACCTTATGTTGAGTGTGTGTACTAATAATGTCTGCCATGGCCTTCAGCTAGATATATGTGGTAAAAATTAATGGGAGACTTATTATCTAAGTTATAATAGAGTTATTTTACAATTTTGGCTTTTAAGGTTTTTGTGTGTGATGATGAAAATGATATATAAAATAAATTATAAGATTTTCATTTGATTTTGAGACATGAAAAGCTCCAATCAACTAATCTAATTATATATATTTTGTAATATACAATATTGATATGTACAGGTCTTTCCATTTAAAATTCTTAGCGAATCAATTTGCTGATCGACCGAAGCGACTCCAACGTTGAAACATTTGTAGGTCTTCAATTTTATTTCTGCTTTGAATATTTATACTGTCTTTCCAAAGGGGGAAGGGTATATGAATTGTTGGCAAAGCTTTATTTGCTGTCCGTCTGCCTATTGGTATGTTCACAATATACGTTTTTTGCAGTAAAAAAAACCATCATAAAGATATTTTGCCTGCAGCTTTACAGCTAGAGCTATCTAGTTTATTTTGTTGGAGTTTGGATGACATCGAACATCGTCCGATTATATAATTTATATTTTATAACTTGTACTTTCGCTTCCGTAAATAGCTTCTCGAATAGTTCGAAAGAGACCAGTTGCTTTCTTTTAATAGTAATATTTTAGCTGGTTTCCCATTGGTTTCGATTGGAAACTCATTTCATATTTTATATGCGCTGGCGCTACAAGCCATGGGCGGATCTTTATTAGCGCTTAAATGGTTTTCCAATTTGTAGCCGGCGGCCAGAAGCTGCGACCAAGAGAGACCACCGAGAAAGGCCCCAGCCTATGATGACGTAATTTGTAGCCGGCGAGTGTCCGGCGGGCATATAAATACACGATTCTTTAATTCGTTATGAAGTCGTAAAAACCCCTAAAGTATTTTCAGAAACAGGATTGCAGTTGAGCGAGCTCCTTGTCAGCTGTCGCATGCAATTGGAGCTACGTACCACATATACTTACTAATTAACTGCAAGTTGCAGGCCAGAAGATGCCTTTTTCTACCTTTCAAGTCGGGTCTCGAGTAGACACTTTTAATGTCGCAGCGCCACTCGAGGGAGCCCAAAGGGAAGCAGGCCGTAAGAGCCCAAAGGGAGACAGTCCACAGTTTGTCAACAGGAGGTGGCAGGAGGCGGCAGCAGGAGGAGGAGGGCATTCAGGACCGCTGGAAGATGCGCCATGAAATGAAAAGAAATTGCCACTGTCTGCTGGGCTTAACCAGCAAAGAAGAAGAAGATGAAGAGGGAGACGGGAGACGGGAGATGGGAGGTGGTGCAAGGGAAACGCAACCATCTGCACGAATTGTAATTGAAAAGATTTCCCTTGAAGGAATTACACGCGCCGCCATCGTCCTTGTCTGTGCGGCAAATTTAATAAGGAAGCCCCGCCGAGCTTATATTGTACTTTGTGTGAAAAATAATAGTTTCTTAAATGCACTGAGATTTCTGGGGGTCCGGTCCGAGTTCCGGGCAGGACGCAAATTTTATGAACTGCAAAAATAATTTTGTGGCTAACGCTAAACCAGCAAAATATGCGCGTAATTAAGAAATATTAGTGAGCGCCCACATTTAAAGGCATTTGTGCGGCACTTCCCCTCTGCCCCTCCCCTTTCCCAGGCCTGCGGCCCTTCCGCGGCCAGTCAACGTACAATGGGCAAAGGAAAAAGCTGCGGCACTTTCAAATGAAAAACGAATATGAATCAGAGACGCCACTCAGAATTTCCTCAGCCCTGTTGGTTGGCGGTAATTGTGAATATTGCAATTTGCAAGTACAGTTGTGCAGCGAAAACTCAGCGGAAGATAAACATTTACATAAACAGTTACAGTTGAGTAACTGGCCAAAAAGTAAATTAAGCTTACAATTTGCAGCCACATTTAATTAGGAAAGTACACACTTAATTAAATAAGTGCATATCCAGTTACAGTTACATCAAAAGCTTTTCTGGATATGCATATAGACATTAATACTACTGAATACACAAAATCATCATTTATTTAGAATAATGTTAAAAAGGTGTTTTATATTTTAAAGATTTCTTGGTGACTTTACCACTTGTATACCCAATACTAATTTTAAAGCGCATAATAATATCTTTAACTCTATAAAATAAGCTAAAGATAAAATATTATTTGAGCCATAAAAATACGTTCTCTCGAAGATTATAAATTTGTAGTTTTGGTTTTTGGACATATTTTGAACACATTAGTTTTGGCATAGACAAAGATTCTTTTCTTGTCCTGAATATCTGAATTTTAAGAAACATTTTAAGTCCCCGTTTTTCTAATGTTACGACAAAAACTATTTTTATTTTCCATAATTAGATATTTCACTTTTTTATAGTATTACCACTTTGAAACATGCTCCCGAAAACTCTTAACTTTTACAAGTTTTTCATCATTGCCTAGTTACAACGTTTATCTCCTAGCCACCTCAACTAAAGCACTTTTTACTGTTTTGCATAATTTGCTGATTCAAGCCGCAAAGTCTGCGGATATTGCATTTGGCATTCCAATTGGGAAAGCGTCTGTTTCAAAGACACAAAAAACAAAAAAAAGGAAAGATTGCCAATGAGCTCAGGTGGCAAATAAAAGCATTACGGTAATTGAATGCACTAGGGGGAACTAGAACCGAGCACAGACAATGCAATTATGAGCAGCAAATTAGTGCGTCTTAGGCCCGAGGGTTGCCCAGGGGCTCTTCATTCACGGCTCTAATGACAGGCTCAACTGTAAACAGTAAACAGGCAATAATCAATGATCATTGATCAATAATCAAATCAAAGCAGACCGCACAATCGATCGCAAATCGGCACTCATACAAACAATATATATCCACACCCAGCCAACAACAACAACAGCAACAACAATATCGACAATCGGCAAAGTGAGCATTGATCGCTTGGTGTGAAAATGTGCATTGTGGGGTGAGTCTGCGGGGGTAAGTCTGGCACAACCCCTAACCAAACGACCCGTCACATTTTTTTGTTCTCTTTTTTTTGCTTTCACATATTGTTGTTTGTTGCGCTACCAACAAAAAAAAGGTTAATAGGCTTAATTCCTGTTGTTGTTGTTGTTTTGGTTGCCGGTAGCGCACTCTTTCGACTTTTATTTATTGTAAAATTTGCCCAAGCACTTGAAACTGACAATTTTAGCTGTCAGCTTGTGTCGCCGGCTGAGGTCTATGACTTTGCTTTATTGACTTGTTAGCGCCGTCAAAATCCCATTTGTATGTCAATAAATTTGCAAAAAAGTATCCGAACCGTGAGGGCGCGAGACAGAGCTAGAGAGAGAAAGAGCCCAGCAGAGGAGAATCGCAGTGAGAGATAGAGAGAGATGCGGCCATGTTGTGGGTTGTCCACCGGTTCGGGGTGAGCAAACTGGCTGTTGATTGATGTTACTCACGTAACATGACGATGAGAGCTGGCGAGATTAATGTGGTTTTAAGTTAGTGGAAAAGTTTGTCAGATATGCATATACACTTGATGAAGTTGCCTCTTTCATTAGGTTGTTCAAATTCAAATGCATTGGACTGGAAAATTGTTTGGCCATTAATCAACAAGGATGCCCAATTGGTATAACTTTAAAGCTTCTGAAAATGTAATATCGTTATAACGAGTAAGATCTGAAAGTGGAGAATATTGAATATTGAATATTGAATATACACATTTTGTATGAAAGTTCCTACACAGGTACACAGAAAATAAAGTTGCCGTACTAAAGTAGGGAAAAATACTTAAATTCGTACTTTAAATTTTACCACGATTCGTACTAATATTCTTAATGTGTCGGGATTAATTTCTCAAATCAAGCCCGGAAACTCTTAAAATAATTACGAAGTACTTGATTTTTGTAAGAGAGTAAAATTAACATTCGACTCATGCTGCACCAAATTGACCATTAACTAGGTGCTTTGGCATAACCATATGACGGTGCTATAAATCATTAGAAAGCCGCACTGCAGTCATTATTTTCTGGCATAAGTACGCACAAACAGCCAAATCCCAAAACAGACACGAAAAAATTGGTGTTTTTTTTTTACTCACGCATTTGCATTTTATGCGTCAGTTTTTTCACAATTATGTTTTGCTGCCTGGTATTTTTTATTTATTTGCTCTTCACAAAAACAAGTCAAAATTTATAACATAAAACGCATCCGACAGCTTGTCAGTAACAATGCGCTTTAAAGCTAACAAGCGTGTGCGAAACGAAACACAATAGCCAAAAAAAAAAGAAAAAAAAAAAGCAACAACAGCAACAGAAAGAAACCTAAATCCATTTGCATTAAAATTTATAGAGCGTAAACTGTGCACTCTTTTTAATTTCATTTATATACATTGTTTTCAATGTACACCCCGAAAGTTAAGTAAAACATGATCAAGTTTACTAAGGATATCGAAGTTTAAATACTCTTAAAAAACAAAGCATCATAAAAACTTGTTTTTAACAAATCCGGTTTCGAAAATTCTGAAAACTTTATCTCTCGTGTTTGGCGATTTCCGTTAAAATAACTTATTAAATAAAAATTTTCAATCAAGTATTTTTAATGTCTGTACATTACAGTTTGAATATAATAAAAGTTTACTCATATAAATTTATATTTTTACTTTGTAAATTTGTTTGAGATATTATGGAAAAAGAAGCTGAATAAAAATATATCCGTATTGAATCTGTTGCATATTTCGAGACATAATTGTATAGCCCTGTGTTAGAGCATTACAAAAACTGTTACAATTTAACTATAAAATTACATTTTTTTTTATTAAAAAAAAGGTTCCTTTTTGTAGTGAGCAAGAATATGTCAGCATGTGATTTCAAGTCAAAAAAAATTGAATAAAAACGCGCCGGAAATTATGTGCGCGCAAAAGAAGAAGAAGAAGCAACAACATCAGCAGAGACTTTGACATCAACAGCTACGAGGTAAACGAGCTACCCATACATTTACTACCGACCAAGCCAACTGGCCCTATAAGTACGCAGCACATATTGTTGGCATGTCAGGGCACGTTTTTTTTTTCTCTATTTTCAGGTTTTTTTTTAGATTTTTTATTTTATTTTTTTTTTTGCCACACTATTTTAATTTTCCGAGTCCTTCTCACTCTCGCTCATTCGCCATCGTTGCACGAACAATTGAATTATTTTTGTACGTAAAATCAGCGAGGGGTGGGCTGCCCATTAGCACAACGCCACCCCACTATCATCGTCATCATCCTCATTCTCATCATCGCCATGGCACATGCAGGCGAAAGAAAAAAATGCTTTTCAAAAAAATTTGTATCAAAAGTTGTACGACGTGACTGCGAGCAACTTTTTTTTGTGTTTTTTTTTTGGGATTTTTTTTTACTTTTTATTATAATTTTTTTTTTGTGTTGTTACAAATTTTTAGACGGCTTGATTGGAATGTCAGATAAAGTCAAATGGATTTCAGCGTAAATTAAGTTGCCGTTTGCTGAACACGGGGAGGCAAAATTAAAATTTCATCTACCCGCAGCTGTCGTTGTCCAAGTTTTCTGATAAAGATTGGCAAAGTTTAAAATTTGAGTGAAATGTGAGCTTCAAACACACAAACTTTTTACTATTTCGGCGACACCGAATACATTTTCAATAGATATCAATAGGATGTTCTGTTTTTAAATTTTCAGTAATTTTCTTATTATATAAAAATAAATAAAACAAGTAAGATTACTCTAGTCGGGCCGCCATGACTAGGAGATACCCTGAAGCCAGCAGTTACCACATACACATAATTTATCGGCACTTAATGAGTAATGAGGTAATTAAAAATTAAAAAAAAAATTTGCCATTACCAACGAAAAATAAAATATAGCAACACCTGGGTTTGAACCTAGGACCCACTGCTTCACATGCATAACTCTCATCGACTGCACCACACTCCCATTTTAATTTGCCTATGTTATAACATAAGTTAACCATCCTTAAAAACAAATGCAAGGGAACGCTAACAAAATTCTGCTTTTGTTATAAAAATACTAAATATTAATAATAATTGTTTTTAATTAAAAAAAGAAAATCTAAATTCCACACTATCCCAAGCGGGATTTGAATCCAGACCCTCCAACTTCAGCTGCACAACTCCTAACGACTGGACCACTCCTTCGATTAATATTCTTGTGATAAAATTCAGTTTTACTATGCAAACAAAAAATTCCAAGAAAAACGCTAGACAAAATTTTGCATTTGCATGTGCTGCAGCTTGGCCCCCACTACGGAAAAGAAATTCTTGATTTACTCGTAAACGAAATGTATGATCGTTATGAAATTTTTATGATTTATTCAGTGCATAAAAATTAATGTACAAACCAATTTGCAAGACTGTTGTATTTGATTTGCGGTTTTTATGGTTTTATCGATATTGAGGGCGATTGGGGAGTGGTATCCAAAACCTTCAGCTGCACAATAGTATGCTTTACGCGAACAGAATATAATAAATTTGGTATCTCTCGAGCTTATAGTTTAGGAGTTATGCTTAAAAAACCGAGTCAAAAATGTGATAAATATTGATAATAAGAAAACGAAAAGAGTTATCGATCTTTTGAAATAAACTTGATCTGCGTATGGTATATATGAACCGAATGAGTCCAAGATCAGCTTTCTAGCTTTTGTAGTCTCTGAAATCGACGCGTTCATACAGACAGACAGACAGACAGACGGACATGGCTAAATCGACTCGGCTAGTGAAGCTGATCAAGAATATATATACTTTATGGGGTCGGGGATGCTTCCTTCTGCCTGTTACATACATTTGCACAAAACCATTATACCCTTTTTTACTCATTTTCAATGGGTTCAGGGTATGAAAATATATATATATATATATATATATAAATATTAAAATATATAAAACTTAAGATAAAATACTTTTTCAAAAATTATTTGTGTGCTGATGATTTTTAATATACACAGAGTATGATGTTGAAGTATATTTCTTTAATGTTTTAAGAAGCATCTGGATTCTGCGCCCAGATCGGAATATCTAAACAGTTATCTTCAGGGTTACAGGGCGTAAAAGTTTCTCAAGGTCTTTGTGCAGCTTGCGCTCTACATTGGACTGATCAAGTTGATAGATGCTAGGGGTAAATTGTAACAGACCGGTTTAACCGGTTCCAATTACGAATATTGTGGTAAATTTTTTATGAAAATATTTGGCGCATTTCAATAAATACAGAATTGTACAATAATCCAGCGCTTAGATTGGGTCGCAGCTGCGCGCACCCAAATGATGGCCAAGTTTCACAATTTCCAGGTAAAAATTTAAGTTAAAATTGGTTGGAAAATATGCAAAAAGAAAAAAAAAATTGAAATAGAAATAAAGGGTTATGGGACAGCTTGAAAAGACGCACAGCTTCATCATCATCCGCTGTGATCCGGGCGTTTGACGACCCCTAATAGAAAAACAAAACGATCGCCACTTTGGGCGCACATTGTGAGAACAAGAACAATCACCCTTCCATTCATAGATTCATTCATTCATTCGGGCATTCAGATATTCAGTTATTCTATCACTCGCTGTACGTTGACAAAACTGTAGCGCCAGCTTTTAATGCCGCATTATCCTACTGTTTGGCCTGTGTCCTGTGAAGTGACATTCGTCTAATTTGAATATTCGTTGTGCCGTTTCCCACGATTTATGTTTATGATTGCCGCTTTCTTGCTTCGGCTGTAAGAAAGGTTGCCTGATCCCTTGCTTCTTTGCTTGCTTCTTAACCCGTGTCAAACTATGCCGCACTCGAAATCCTTATGCTAATGCAGTAGCCATAACTCACGCTCATCCTGCCACAGGTCCCTGCTGCCTAATGTAATATAATGTATGCATGGCCTTTGTATGTTTGGCAATTGTTGAAAATTATTTACATGCTTTTAATTGGCATTCAAGTGGTTGCGATCAAAGGCAGCCACCTCCTGCTGCTTTAACTATATCCTGGCCAAGTCTGCCAAGTCTGCCAGCTTACCTCATTAGTGCAGCTTTATTGCTGTAGTCCAAATAATTAATAATTTCATTCCGTTAAAGCAAAGCAAACAGAGAGAACCCAACGCGTATCAGTTACTTCTCTTTAATACAGAAAAAAAGTAATTATGCCGACTAAGAGCTTCATCAGACATCCCATTATGCAGCCAGGACTGCACTCGACAAGCGGCGGCCCACACATGGTTTCCAGCAACCGGAGGAGGATGGGGATGGGTGGGGTGGGGGTGCGAAACAAAAGCATTCGTACTACCTTTGAGCGCAAAGAGAAGGCAGCCGAAGTCGTCATCATAAATGTTTGCATATGAAGTGCAGTGGGCGTGGCATGCACTTCAGTTGCGGCATTGAAAAACCACACACACACACACACACACACACAGGCACAGAAAAAATCTTGCGCCAGGATTAAAAATGCAGCGCATTGAATTTGCACGAGGCTGCCGCCATTGCCACACCCCCAAGCCGAGCCGGGGCGGGTCGGGTCGGGCCGGCCGCACATTTCGCAACAAATAATGATGCACTTGAAAAATGTTTTGGAGTGTGTGTGCACAACAACAACAGCAATAAAAAACAACAATGAGCGAACAAAAAATCATTAAAAAGTAGTCTCCCCCCACCCACAACGCCCACAAAGCTGCGTCTGGATTACATTATTAGAGAAGCTGGTTCATGCCTCGAATATCCACACCATTAATATTTCACTTAACGCTGCAATTGTCCTGGGAGCAACTACAGCATACATCCTGCACCTTTCTACATACAGAAAGTCACCGGCTCCTCCCTCCAAATTGCCCTTAAATGTTTAATTCATTTTATGCGATTTCATTCAGCGCCAGTTTTAATTATGAGCCCAGCTCCTAATGGAATGGGACAGAGAGTGGCCCCACAGTGGAGTGGAGCCCAGCCACAGCCACAGGCACAGGCACAGACCTCTGGGCTGGATGGGGAGCCCGTCAACTGACTTGTGTAATTTGTGCATAAGATTCATTTACTTTGGGGGCGACATAATCTTCAGTTGCTTACTTACCCTGCCCGGTGGCTAATGCAGCGCCTGCCGCCTGTCGGCAGTCCTGGCTCCTGTTGTTTCTGCCGCCCGGTGACAGCCGTCCTGGGCGTCATCTCACTCAAAAATCGTCTCAATGGCCTTGCCAGGAGGCTGTCAGCCTGGCCAGTAGTACGCTGCTGTGATTATGCACTTGATGTGATGTGCATAAAGCTGAATTTTAATTACGAGTAAATATTTAAACCATTAAGCTTGAAAAGTGGACTGCTTTTTCCCAAAGAATATAATTTTAGTTTGTTTTGATTAGAAGTGTACTGTACTGTTATTTGTTGTGTGTGAATCGCGGAGAATATATAAGCCTCTTACAGTATATAGTATATAAGCCTCTTAGTATAGTACAGGCTGATTCTAATTTAGTTTTTGGATGCCAAGCTCCATATTGGTCCTTTGGTATATACAAACATTTGGATGTTAGTTTTATGAATTTTGGACAATAAACACGAATGCTTTTCGGCTCGGGCATATATATATATGTATGTTAGGTTAAAAATTCTTTAGCTAAATTCGCCTTTTATGCAGCACATTTAATTGGACATGCTTTACAAGATTTATTGCTCAACAGACCCTAAATGTTCTGATTCAATTATATAATATGGTATATTAAATCAGAATATAATTGTCGAACTTAATATTTATGAACACTTTTAATTATGTTGTATATTGGAAAACGTTGCAAGTTGAATTGTTGGCCATAAATTTCAGTCGGCCCATTGAATTCAAAGGTTGACCAGGCAATTAAAAAGCAAAAATGTGAATAAAATAAAACAAAAATTAAGCGACTTAATTAAAATAAATAAAACTTCTACATGAAAAATAAATGAGAAAAAAATGGTATTTATTTGTATTTGTTTTTGTTTGAAATATTGTGCGGTCAATGCAAGTGCAAATATATATTAATTACAAAAGGTTCAGTTGCGACGCGGCTTGGGTTCAATTAAAAGTTTCAACAGCATCCATCAAGCCGCTTCAATGAGTGTCGATAACAGTCGTTCCAAGAGAATGTTATGTACATAATAAATAAAATACATAAAATGTGAAACATAAAAACAAAAATTATACAAAAAAAAAAAAAATCTGCCATCGATCGCTGCAATGGCTAACTTTTCCGCAGTGCCATTAAAAATGCCCGAACATACGAATGGAAAAAATAATTTCATTTGTTGTTAACAGAGAGTGGGAGGCGTCGGGTGCTGGACAGCTCCTATTACAATCGCAGCTCCTCTTCATGTTGCTATTGCTGTTGTTGTGATTTGTTGTAGTTGGCGCCTGCTGGCTCCACTGACTGCCCCCTGCTGCCCGCTGTTGCTGCTGCTGCTGCTTATGTGTATTTGCATGTTAAAGCAGTTCGCAGTGCCATTGCAGTGTCCTGCTGTCCTGATGTCCTGCCACCCTGTGGTCGTGGCGCAGCTCTGGAGTGTGCCGCCTCTTGAAAGTAATAGCCAAAACGAAAGCAATCTACACCCCAACGCCCATTACCGCCGCTTGTCCCCACGTTGTTAACGTAATTTCCATAAAACATTTTGTTACTTATTTATCTTAATTAAAATAAATTTACATTTTTCTAATTTAAGAGCGCGACGGCAGCGGCAACGGCAACGGCAACGGCAACCAGCACCAATACCAATGGCGACTATCCAGTCCCGCCCTGCCCTCCCATGCCCATTCCTGAGCCTTCTTCAGGGCGCTACTTGCCGGGCATTAGAGAGCGACGTTTTCTTAACAAGCCAAAAGGACACATGCCAGATCACGGACGAGCACGCAGCGGGGACAGGCGGGCAGTAACGAAACAACATCAACGACAACGTGAAAAACAAAAAAAAAAATCAAAAAATTTAACGTAATGGAAAGTTGCCTCCGCGCTCTGCGCTCGGATCTCATTAGCGTTGCTGGTGGAGGCTGGGCCGCAAGGGCGAACAAACAGCGTGGACGTCTTTTGAGTTGGCGCTGGGCTGCTCCGTGTTTTTGCGACGTTGCCGCATAAGTAGCAGCCAGTCCGGTCCCAGTCCGGGCTTACAAAAGGCATAAAGAAAGAAAAGTATTGCCCCGCTCCGAGCTCCGACGGCTCTCGTCCTGGTCCGTCAAGAAAAGCATAAAATTAAAAGCTGGCAAGCGAAATAAAAATATTTTGCGTATTTGCGCACACTTTTTTTTCCTTTTAGCCGTATCCAGCATCCTCAAGCAATTCAATACAAAATGTTTGGCAATATGAGCAGCTGAGTTTGGTAAGAGGAGAATTGGGGCCGAAGCCTAACTGGGAGCTGACAAGGGTCAGTTAAGGGGCATTGAACACAGAGAAATGAAAATACACATTAATAACTGATTAACAAAGCAGTTGGATATAAAGTAAATAAGTGAAAAAAGCAACAAAATATTTACAAATTTCAAATTTGATTTACGTTTCTAAAGGTTATAGAATATTGCTAAAAAAAAGTCTCCATGACCTTTAGAAACGTAAATTAAGTTATAGAATAAGTAAAATAAAAACAATTTTTGTCTTGATTATATAAAATTAAAATTCTTAAAAATAATTTTGAATATTTATAATTGTGATAATTACATAATTTAAAACTCAATCAAATTGGGATCCTGATGTTCGGTTGGCATCTAACCCAAGTAGGCATGTTTTCTTCTCTAACTAATCAGAGAACTTTATTGATGTAATCTTTCATCGCTTCATCTGAGTTGATAAGCCAATTCCATTTTTGGCTCCCAACTAGACTCATATGTAATTTTATTCTGCATGAGTCCTTCGGCGTCCTTTTTCAATATTTAATAAACATTACAGAGTGTTCAGTTTTACTTTACCTTTTATTTTAAACTGTTTAGCAAGTAAATTGTAGATAGAAATAGAAATGTGACCCACCTTATTTTTTAAATTCAAGGTACAGTTGTGTGCATTGGCATAAATTGTGATTAGTCATTACTTAGCCCGACAGGGGACAAAAACTGATGAAAATAAAGGCAGGAACAAATCAAAAATCAATACGAGCAACGCCATTTTGTAAAGCTGGGTGAGAGAGGATGTAAAAAAGCGTCAAATGAAACCAATACAAAACCATAACTAAATCTGAATATATATACAAATACATATATATAAATGTGTGTGTGTGTGCCCAACAACAAGAAATTTAAGAAAGAAGCAGCAGGCATATAAAATCAACAACGGCCACAACGGGGCAACCTTTTTGCCATATCGGAAAGGAAAGGAACAGGAGCAGGAATGGAAAGGAGGAGTCAAGCGAGTCGTGCGGGCAAAAACAAAAATGGAAAAATGAAAAAGTACATGAAAAAGAAAACAGAAAACAGAAAAATAAAAATAAATTCAAAGCAAACGAGACTAAAATTATAAAAATTGCCCTCCTGGTGGTGCTGCTGCCGAGAGTGCGCGACCAGGACGATGGACGCGGGGACGGAGACGGACGTGGATGCAGGCGAGGCTGAACAAGGCGAGACGAACGCGATTCCAATACGGGACATCAACGTCAACGAGGGTGGTAAGCAACCAAAGCTGGAGGTGGGATGGATGCTGATGTTGATGGACTCGCCGTGCTGAGCTGGGGGTGGTGTTGATGGTGGTGGTGGTGGTACATAATGTGGCCCGTGCGCTGCCGTTGGCCTGAACGGCGCATTAAGCACAGCACTGTGAGAGGTGACCGAGCCAGGGACTGGGTGCGGGTGCGGGGAGGTGCGAGAGGGCCGAGTTATATATATACCAGTGTATATAGAGATGTGCTGCCATGGCCCGCAGCGTCAATGGACCAAAATAATAACGACTAACGGCCTGTTAAGGGAAAATGCAAAAGAGGAAGGGCGTGGTGGAGGGGGAGGAGCATGGTAATAGGTCTGGGTGGGTGGCCCAAGGTTTTTTAAGTGGTTGCGCGTGACGTGCACGACGAACTGACGAGGGGCTCACGGACGGTGGTGTTGGTGGTGCAGATGCCATTGGAGCTGCTGACGTGGTATTTGCTCGCTCTCATTGACGCCGACATAGACATGGACGAGGAGGAGGACGAGAATGCCGATCGTTATGCCACTGCCTGGCAATTTTTGTCCACTTATTTGTACACAAAACTCTTGTTACTAGCTGCCATTATGATTTTGAAAAGCCATTGCTGTTTTTTATTTTCCTTTTTTTTACTGGCTTTGGTTTCGCTGCTTTTTGCCGCTCATTGAAAAACTGTGAAATTTTATAATAAGCATTTTTTGCCGCTGCCGGATTATTGTCGATGATTGTGATTGCGTTTTATGTTGTTCCTTTTATTACCAGCAGAAGCAGAAGGACGGCAAGTGGGAACTGGACGCTTCAGTGGGGGCCATTACAGATTGTGTTT
Source organism: Drosophila micromelanica (assembly GCA_004143825.1). Lineage (NCBI taxonomy): Eukaryota > Metazoa > Arthropoda > Insecta > Diptera > Drosophilidae > Drosophila > Drosophila micromelanica. The sequence continues at coordinate 155,718 of SCDY01000013.1, read as the reverse complement.
CTGTGGGAGTTTTTTTTTTTTTTGTTTTTGTTATTGGTGCTGTAATATTCCTTTTGAAAAATGTTTTTGTCCGTGTGCTCCTCAATGTATTTCTTTTTTTTGATTATTTTGTTCACATTTTCGTTTGTGCTCGTTCAGGCGCTATTGGTTTCAATTTAAGCTTATTAATTTTAAATGCGATTTTTAATTAAATATTATCAAAGTGTGTCGTGGACATCATTAGGTCTTGCAGCTGCCGTTAAAAATGTCTTGCAGGGAGGAAAAAGCATTTCTACAGAAACCAGAACTTGAGAAGCCAACTCAGTTCCTGTAATATGTGGTTTTCAGCAAGGCAAAGAACTGATACGACATGCTGATCACCTAAGAGCACACAAAAAATATTAAATCTGCAGGCCCGCTCGAGAGATGCACTCACCTTCATATACGTAACCAGGGAAATGGGCGGAAATGTGGGCGGTCTTATCCTCGCTGGTTTCTGGCTGCGCAGAATCATCATCTTCAGCAATATGCAATAGTTTTTGCTGCATTGAAACCAGTTCTGATTGTAGGCAGCATCGCCCACATTCAGACTCTGCAAAGGATGTTATTGTTTTGAAGAAAGAAATCAAAAGAAAGAAATTAGGAAAGTTTACTTACTGCTGCTATTAAGGCATCGCCGTAGTAGCAAACTAGAAAAACTTGCACCATCGAAGTCATTAGAAAGATGCAGTAGATGAGGATCACCTCCAGCGTGGACTCCGTCACTTGAAAGGCAATGAAGCAAATCTGCATGGAGGCCATCAGAAAATTGAGTAGCAAGGAAAAGCTATACATATCGTTGACGTGCTCGCAGAGCCTGTTGGGAATCAATGAATAAAATAATTTATAAAGTATTATTACAAATTATAATTTAATTTATGAATAAAATAATTTGCGGATAACATAATTTAATATAATTCTAAACTCTGTTTTATATCCCTGCAAGCTATTAGAGATATACATTTTTAAATTATTATTATAAATTAATTTATTAATAATATAATTTGCGGTAACTTAATTCATTAATCCAGTGCTAATATAATTCTAAACTGTGTTTTATATTTATTATAAATTAATTTATTAATAATATAATTTGCGGTAACTTAATTCATTAATCCAGTGCTAATATAATTCTAAACTGTGTTTTATATCCTTGCAGGGATATTGGGGATTATTAAATATATCAATTTTTGTCTCCGTCTGATCAGCATTCATCTTCAAAAGGAATAACCGATTGAAAAATTAGTTCTTCTATTGAAAATTTATAATTTTTCAAACTTGGCAATTGACAGCAACAGCTTTCAATAGAAACATTTGGTCGTTGTCTTCCCATTTTGTACTCACCTCAAACATTTCTCATGGTATTTGATCATGGTGGCCAAGAAGCGAACATTTTCCGAGTCGTGATCTGGGTGGCAAGGATGTTCGGTTAGGCGTGTCGATATGTAATTGAAGTGCATGCACAGCTGGGTGATGACCACCACCAACAGTAGATCCGCACAGAGGAAGGCAATGCCAGCCAAGTAGGCACCATGCGCAATATCCCAGTAGGTGATCCAATAAATCCAATTTTTTGTAGTCGCATCGTAGGGAAACCAGATGAGGAAACCAAAGTTGCGATCGAAGGTCTCGTAGCCCAAGAAATTGTACTTGATCGAGGCCTTGACGGCCGGGTATAAAGTGAAGGTGGTCGTGTAGGCCAAACAGAGGGCTGTGAATATGCTTATGACGCGTTTCATGGTGCGCTCAAAGTCAGCCATTTTGTAGGCGCTCTGTGCGGCCAGTGTCTTTGGGTGCATCTCTTCCAGGTCATCCAGCAGTTTAACCAACGTTTTCCTTTGCATTGCCATGGTCAACTGTTTACAGTCGGCCACCAGGGAAAATCCAATGCAGGGCGCCACAGCAATCGCCATACGCACCGTCTCGAAGTCTTGAATCGACTTGTAGAAAAAAACCAGCTCGCCGCAGACCAGCAAATTGAAGTTGATGAAGCCCGCGTACAGATAGATCTTAAGCAGCAGCGAAGTCAGGCGATTGGTGGAACGATGTGCGTAGATGTCCTCGCCAATGGTCTTGTAGAAGCGCACTGGCATCCGCATCATGTCACCAAAGGTGCGCGGAGTCTCCACCAGCGAGCTGCTCATGGCTCCAGTTGCTTTTTCCGTGTCGAATTGTTTTAACTGTGCTGGATGCGGTTGAAACTACACTTTTATATAGTCCAATTAGCTGCATCGATGTGGGCGGGGCCCTCAACTTTTTATACCCCATCATGTCGCCTGGGCCAAGTGTTGATAATTGTGCGTAAACTTTTTTACTTTCACAAGTATTGCCCACTAAACTACAGACTGTCAACGTAATTAGCCGTTAGAGCTGTGAAGTTTCACAGCTGTGGGGCTCCTTCAGATTGGGCAGAGGCGACAAGTTGGCTTTGCTGGCCGTTAATCAATGCTATAAACGATTTTGCAAAATTTTAAATTATAGAAGAACATTTTCGTTGCCTAACAACGATATTTGCACACCCTTTGAGGTAGGATCAAAGTAAAAGTTAAAAAATAATTAAATGAAAACTGATAAAGCACAAGTGCTGCTTAGACAATATTTTAAGAATTATTAAGAATTGTGTTAAGAAATGTTGCAAAATATTTATTAAAAATTTAGATTGCTATATAAATAAAAATAAAAAGATTTCTGAAATTGTGTTTATGACAAAATCGGTTTTGTTTTTTATCCCTCATATGATAGGCTCTTAAATACTTGGCAATATTTTACAAAATAATTCAATTCATTTATTTAATTTATTTTATTTGTATTGCATTCAGGTTGCCACAAATGAAACTAATTCATGAAGAATATGTTCACTTTATTTCTATAGTTGTATGTTTGGTAACAAAAATGCAAATAACCTGTTGAGTTTAGTTAGGATAGCTTAAAAATCAAAAATATAAATTAAATTGCTTATGTCAGCTTTACGAATTTACAAAGTGGTACGATCGTTATATTTATATATATAAAGTCAACATTTATTTATATTGATATTGTCTTTGGTTATGTTAAATTATTAAAGACATATGTTTTAAATTAAGAAATATATGCTGGCAAGATTAAGATACCCGCTGGAAGGTAAATAAAGTTAGTTGCGTATTTCCTGATATATGCTAATAATTTTCATAACAAAAATTTTCAAAATAGAATTGAAAACATATTAACGGTCGTTATTCAAATTGAATTTATTTATCTAAAGAATATGCGCTACTAATTTTATTATTCCGTAAGCTGAAATCATTCAGAATGTATCACATATGCATACATTAAATTTGACTTAATGTTAATTTGAACATTTTTGAGTCGGTGCTCTACGTGAATTCCATGACAAAGCTGAAGTGCCTTATCTCGTGTTTGGAAACCAGGTCTAGTACGTGCCCAGACTGCAAGGCCGAAACGGAATTATGAATAGCCAGTTGCAGCCCCAAATTGGAACTTGGCTCGGTCGAGTGCCAATGAATGGATTTGGCTGCACTCAACTTTTCTTAACGATTTCATATTATTTTTTTCCATTATGCTGAATGTGTTCAAGTTGAATGAAATGAATATAATTTTTCTTGTTATCCTGCCTCCCGAGCGTAAATTGAGCAGAAAATAACTAATAAAGTCGAACCTTGACGTCACACGACACGAATAAAATGCAAAGACGGCTCTAAAGATGGCTAGAAGCAGACGGCCAAGAAGAAGAACGGCAAGGGGCAAGGCACGAGGCACGTGCAAGATGGCAACTCAAATTGAAATGCTGCTGCCCCAATGGGTAATTTTCATTTCAATTTTCGCAGTTTTGTGATTACCTACCCGTCCATCCGTCCATCCGTCCATCCGTCCACCCGTCGCACTCCGCTATCTAAATTTTTTGCTCTTTTGCAGCATTGAAGAGATATTTTTTTGTGTTTTTGTCTTTCCTATTTTGGCAAACTTTTGCCTGCAGCTGCGTGCGGCAAAGAAAAAACTTTTGCGATTGCGTTGTAGAAATGCTTGAAACATATTGAAAAATGGTTGCCATTCTTTTGGCAACGGTTTTTGGGCTTGGGATTGGGTCTTCGGTGTTAAAACTTTTGCTATTTGCATTATTAAATACACCAATGAGGAGAGGGGCGACCGATGCTGTGTTCACCTCCAAATTATTAGGGCAAGAGATACTAATGTGGATATTTCAATGCTCGTTTCGATTAATTAGCACAGCCGGCGGAACGCTCTGCTGAAAGCAGCACTCAAAGCCATTCACACTCCGCTCAATTCCGATGCTCTCTCTTTCTCTCACTCGGCATTGCTCCTGCGGGCTGAGCACAATGAGTGGAGTGGAATGATCGCAGGGGTAATTGAGCCTGAGTGCGTCCTGTTTGAGTGCAACTCAATTGCGTGCGATGTTAACATCGCTGCAATGTTTCTTGCAGTAACCCCTGCAATCAAGATTCTACGTTCTGTGCACAACTGTTCCCAGTGCGCTGGCAATGTTTTTGGGAACACTATTCTGTGTACACCAGATGGCGCTAGTTTGCTGCATAATTCATGCTGATTTCTATGATTTAGTTCTATGATTTGCCGGCCAGGATGCACAGATTTGTTTGAATTTATTGCGATAGATGGCGCCAGGCACTGCCTACAAGCTGCCCAATCTTCCATGTTTTCAAGGCGTTTGTTAGAGGCCTATTAAATATTTCATTCTGCATTTTCTCAACACTTTTGTTGCAAAGCCTCGGCCCCACCTTTTTATCCGCCTTGTTTTTAAGGACCTGCACTTAAGCGCAGATTTTAATTACTTTCCGGCCGACTGGCAACGGCAACGGAAGATGGCGAACAAAGCTGTTGCCCAACTGGTGGGCGGTGGGTGGATCGGGGTAGCTGGCATCCTTTTGCAACATTTGGAGAATGCAGTTATCTGACGGAGTCCTGGGCCCGTCATTTGAATTAGCCGCCCGCCTTTGTCTCTGGCAGGGAGCGGGAACAACGCCTCAAGTGCAGTGCATTATGTATTCATGGCAGTTGATAGAAAAAAAAAATATATATATGCATGTATATATATGTGAGGAGCACATGTGAGGATGAGGCACAGGCACAGGCAAAGGAAAAGCAATGAAAAGCAAAGAAATGCTGGGCAAGTGCACTTAGCAGCTTGTGTGCCGCCCCAGTTGACATTGCCAAACACACACGCACACACACACTTGAAAAATTACAATGTGTGTGTGTGTGGCACTTGAGGGTTGTTTTCCTTGGCAATAAAAATTCGCACATGAGCAAGACAAACACACACACACACACACACACACACACAGGACAATGGCGGACAGGAGAAGAAAGAGGAGTTGTTGTTGGCCAAAAGTGGTTGCTGCAGCCCCTTGGCCACCATAGGGCTGCAATTTTCAAATGGCCTAAACGCTGACGGCGCTGGCAACGCCATCGCAGCTGCTCCTTGAGTTCTGGCTCTGCAATTATCCAGCGACAAGCGACAACAACAGTCCAACATGTCCATGTCCATGTCCATGTCCTGGCCGCCTTTGTTGTAGCTCCCGCTCTCTCTCTCTCTCAGTAATCACAAACATGTAACAAAAGCCTAAACAGGCTCAAGTTAATGACTTGGCAACATGTTGACTGCAACTTGAACCAACATTTGATGCACCTGTGACTGCGTTTTATTGCATCCTGGCCGCCGCAAACAATGTGGCCTTTGTCTAGGCATGTCTAGGCAGCCAGCTGCCAGCTTAAGCTGCAGAAAACCCCTTCTGCCGCAAGATCTTGCAACAGACAAAGCCAGCTGCCGCTGCCGCTGCCGCTGCCGCTGCTGCTCTCTGGTGGGAAACAAGGCAAATTTGTCCAAGTTGCGTATGCTGACAAAGTGTCAGCCAGGCTTGCGTTTACCATATATCCATATCAGCCACTGTCTGAGTCCAACAAGCCAACAAGCCAACCAGCCAACAATGAGTGTCTTCCCATTGCCAATTGCCAATTGGCAATCGGCCATCGGCCATTGGCGAGTCACGCATGCGTCGTTGTCACTTGTCTGCGGCTGCGACACTTCGCCGCCGCCTGTCGTCACCATTTTTGGGCAAATAACTTGCTTTAAAATCCCGTTAGCTGCCGCCGGCTAAAGAGTTGTCATTCAGTTTGTCTTGGGACATGCGACCACCGACGGTGCTCCGCAGCTCCAACCTGGTTGTTGACTCTGGCGTGTTGTTGTCTGCAAATTGTTCGCGTCGCTATTATCCAGGGGCATCAATCTCCAACCAATTGACAGATGCTGCCAGCCAGCTGCTCCTGCTGCTGCCCCTGCTCCTGGCTCTGCCCACCCTCGCCGGGCTGCACTTTTATGGCAAGACGAAATTATTTACTGCAGCAGTTGTGTCTGCTCCACCATCGCAATTGTCCACGCGGGAATTGGCCACCGATCGCTGACTCGTATCTGGTATCTGGTTATAAGGCAATTTGATTAGCTGGCAGTTTTCTGTAAATTGCAGGCCGCCTTTTGTCTCTTGCCTAATTCAATTCGTGGATTTCTCGTTTTTGGCTCCTGTGCGTATTTTATGGCTAGTTGACAGTTTTTCCTGATTGGCCGCAAAATGTTGACCGTTCCTCGCCCGCTAATTTGGAGTTAAGTGGGTGGTTTTCCAAGCTGTCGCAGTCGCAAAGTCTCCTGACAATATATTAATCTTTAGCCATAACAAATCATCAGTTAAGGCGAGATTTGTTTTTTACACCGATTGTAATAAGTGCCTATTCAGAAATTCCAACACAAAGTGAAAAGAGTATATTGTTTTTGTGCAATGTCCGTCTACTGTCCGTCTATGAACTTGATATCTTAGGAACTTGTGTGAAAATTATTAAAAATTAAATTACACTTTGATTCTACATTTTATATTTATGCATTATTGAAACAACAAATGTTTAAATTTTGTATGGTTTTCAAAAGAAATGTAATCAAAATTTAAAATTGCGAGTTAAATTCTTAAATTGATTTTCCATAGCTTATTTATATATTTATTTAGCATAAAAAAAACCAATAAACTGATTCGGGGTGTGTCAAATATTGTTGTCCAAAATCATGCTTAAATTAAAAAAATTTTAATATGTAAAGCTCTTGGATTTTTAGCTCCCATATTTCAAACCTTTATCAAAATAAATATATATGCATTTTTTAAAATTTTTTTTTGTTTTGATATGGAAAAAACCAAAATAAAATGTTGTTTTAACATTCAAATGGGGAATTTGCAATTTTTATTAATTTTACTTAGCTTAATTGGCATAGAAAGCAACATTTAAACTGATTCTGGAGGGGTCAAATTTTTTAACAAAAATCATGAAAAAATTGTTAAGAATTTTGACATGTGAAGTTCTTGGATCCATAGCTCCCATTTTTCTTTCATTTTAAATATAAAATGTATTCGTTATGAGAAAAAACTCTTGAAAAATAAACATGCTTCCTGCTTATTAATTTTAAATTTTAAAATTTTAAAATTATTCAAATATATTTAAACATACACTTTGTAGTTCCTGCTTAATGACAAAAAAATGTGTTTTCGGTTTCAGATTTTGACATACGTTCTGCAGGGTTTCAACTTAAGTCAGCTTTAAGCTGTGGTTTCCCCATCCACATGAATGACAACAATCCGCACAACTTTTCCTATATCAATGGCACGGGCCCAAGCCGTACAAAAATTGAACCGGCTAAGACCCTTTCCAGCCAAGACCACCCGGCTAGGTGAGAAGGAGAAAAGGGCTGTCCAATGCATTTCTGTTGCTTTTGACGCGGTTTCCCACACAGCTTTTCAGCATTTGTTCTGCAGTCTGCAGCCGCATTAAAAGCCAAAAAAAGAGGGAAAAACAAGAAAATACTTTTGCAATTTTTAATTACAGCGCTGAAAAGCGCCGAAAAAAACACAACATTTTGCAGTTCGCTTTAATTACCGCGGGCCTGACTGAGTTAAAATGAAAGATAGAGAGAGAGAGAGAGAGAGGGAGAGAGGAAGAGTACAAAGACAGGGCAGAGCCCGCATAGCGTAGAGGGTGAAAGTGGAGGAGATGGGGCATATTCTGAAGCGGCTGCCACGTTGTTGGTCGACGCTGATGAGGCGCACTTGGATGAAAGAATTGCAGTCGACGATGGCGACGACGCAATTATGGCAACATGAAAATAAAGAAATGTGCAAAAAAAAGAATAATACTTCAAGGTACCTGGCAGCAGCAACAACAAGAACTCTATTCTGCCCGTGGTTGGTTGGCTCGGTGTGGCTGAGCCTGGTTTGGTGCTGCCTCTTGCATGGCAAGTGGAAATGCGTTCAAGCGTGCAAAAACAAAAACAACACCAGCAACAACATAAGAACAAGGGCCTTACAAAAACAACATTTCACCTGGCTGCCACACCCCCTAGATCCATGACTGCCCAAATTGTCATGCATACGATGAAAAAAGCAGCTCACATAAAACCAAAATCAAAAATCAACTGCACTTGGAGAAACTGAGCGAGAGACAGACAGAGAAAGAGAGATGTTGTCTGCGCCGAGCATAACTCATAATTATGCTGACAAGATACATCCATAAACAAGATAAAGATACTTATATCTTCTTCTTCTTTTTTTTGTTGCCATCGCCAATGCAATGGAAATGAAAATGTCATTAATATAGCGCGCCCATTAAAATTGACGCCAAGCGGAAAACTGCAAGCGCCCGGGGAATTGGAGCGCTGCGCTTTGAAATGTGGTTATGGTGGCTTAATGAGGTATGGGGCAGGGGAACAGGTGAGTGGTGGGGTGTGTTGACTGGTTGCTTCAATCGGAAGCTGCTGCTTAAGCATTGCATTTTCAATGGGCTTCATTAGTGCGGTTTTGATTAAAATGCTCTTCAGCGTCAGGTAGCCAATGCACAGTCCACAGATACAGATACAGTTACAAGTAGCCGTAGATAGATGGATGGATTTCATGGTTATCGCATTCAAAGCGAAAGATACAATTGCAAAAAATTAGTAGGCACATTGCAGACAATCTCCATTGGGAATGCAATTTTGATGGCTTAACTGAAGTCGCTCGTTTGACTAAGCAATAAAGCTTCTAATTATAGCCATAATATGGAAAAAAGGACTTCCGTCAAAAGTTAACACAAATTGACTGTTGTGTTAAAACAAAATCGTCGGCTGAAACGTTGAAAATATTAGCTTAGTTCTTGAATCAAGTTTTGCACATACTTTATCATGGGAGGCAAAAAAAGCTGACATGAAATAAATCAGTGTGAGCGAAATACACAAACAATAAATTCCAAGAAATAAATCAGAAAAAATGCAGACTGGATATCTCAATGTTACGAAATGAATACATACATATTCTGTATTTAAATATCACGAAAAAGGAAAAATTTCTTTAAAAAACAATATGGTTTGGTTTAAGTATTTTCGACTCGGTTCGATTTCAAATTGGTTTTAATTCCTTTTCTTAATATTGACAATATTTTGTATGACTGTTATTTTGGCTTTAATTAAGGCGTAAATTAAATTTTTACACCGCTTCCACAACACATCAATTTTAATTACGGCCATCGTTTGCAGCATAAACTGTAATAATTTGCGTCAATTTTTCATTAACAAGAGAGCGTTTTTAAGCCTTGTCATTATGTTTACGGCCAGCTCTTCAAATGTTGCCTGCCGTCGAATGGGACCGGCGCCTGCGAGAGGCAATTAATCATACGCCCTAATAAACTTGCTACCAAAGCTGAACTTGCCGCAATTTTTTTTTGTTTTTGGCAAATGAAAACAAAATGCACGCCCCGATGTCTGCTGCAGACAAATGTCTGGCCAAATGTCCAATGGGCTGGCCCAAATGCCGTTGGCGCCGCTGAGCCACTGGCTGCCAACTGCATGTCGTAGCTCAGATACTCTGTGTATGTGTGTGTGTGTGCTTGGGCATAGAATAGAATTTGGCCATATGTAGGATCGTATGTTACTTGGTTTTTCTTTTTTTTTTGCAGCTAGGCTGCCTTTGTTTTGGCAACAAATACGAAATTAAGTTTGTGGCTGCGGCGTGGGACAGTTCGCCATTTGTTGGGACACGGCCGACTGGCCAAATTTATGGTGCCAACTGTAAATTGAAGTGGGCCAAGGGGAAAGAAGAGCAGAGCTGAAGAAATGCCTGCCCAATGGCTGCATATAAATTGAACTAACCATGGCTCACACGAGACACAAGATGGCAAATGCAGTTCTCATCGTTGTCTTTGCCTGTTGTTGGTTGTTGGTTGTTTTTGTTTTTTGTTTCTGTTTGTTCGGTTGGCTGCACCTTTAAGAGCTAGTTAAACACTTTTAATTTGCTTTTTATTATGCAAATTCGCTCATTATGCACTGTCCGTTTTAAGGCACTGTTTATGTCCGGGACTTAATTAAGTTGGCTAATTGCAAGGCGCTACTGTTGGCCAGTTTCCATTGGCTCGTTTCGTGCACTTTATGGCGTGTTAATTGGCCAACTCGATGAGTTTTAGACATTTTTCATTCTTCGTTTTATGAAATTTGTAACACATTTTTTCAAGAGTTTATATAGCTGCTTGAGATTGACTTTAGCTAATTGGGTAATTCCAATAAATCAAGTTGGCTTGCAACAATTTCCTGAAAATAAAGTGATTAAAAGTTAAGAGATCACAATTTATTTATACATCTTTATTGTGTTTTTCTTAAACTGCATAAGCTCTTTTCGTTTCCCCCTCAGCTCTTTTAACACAATCAGAGATATAAGTCCGTAAAGTGCTCCACTTGCCACACTTTTAAGTCGCAGTTCATTTTGTGGCAGCTCAAACTTTCCCCGTTCCCCGCCCGCTGCAAATCAGCGTAACAAAATGCCAAACGACGCGCAAACTTTGCACCCAGTTTTCGCTTATAACTTATAAGTATATATATAGATACTGGATACTGTAGCACATTCCTGTTCAACGCTTGACCAAAGCGGGCGCGTTGTTTTTATTTTTATTGTTTTAAGCTGTCGCAGAGCAAAAACTTCGAGCAAAACTTTTGCCAGAGCTGTCAATGCAACGCTTGAATATTTATAGACTGCAGACGCGCAAGAAACCGAGGTTGATAATTTCTCATTCTTTGTTGTTACCTCTCGTGGTTCTCTCTCTCTCGCTTTCTCTCTCTTTGAGTAACAACTGCAGCAGCTGCCGCAAGTTGACAGTGGTATGAAAATTTCACACGCCGACAGAATTTGCATAGAGTTATTGAAAAACATGAGCGGCGGTTTTTTATATTTCGGTGTTGTTTTGTATCTTTAACTGTTCGACAGAGAATTATATGCAAATTATGCAAATGCACGCAACAATTCAAGAGATAGGGGAGAACAGGGTTCAGCCGTAGAACATCGATAGAGGCTCAATAGGGGTTCACATTTCTGAGTCGATGTCGGTTGCAAGATCTGCTGTGCTTAATTGCAACATTCAGAGTTCATGGCATGCACCATGCTTTGTATCTTTTGTTGCCTTTGTTGTTTAGCCTGCAAGTCAAGTGCAGAGAGTTGGCATGGCCAGGACACATTACACAATGAGCAGTCAGCAGGCTGGCAGCTCTGTTTGTTTTTATTGAGTGCCCTTTGTGCGCCTACCAGCAAGCCAACAAAAGGTTGCATGCAACATTTCCCCGCATTCATGTCCCCTCCCTCCTATTCCATTGTGCAGTTGTCGCATTTGGCATTTGGCAATTGACATTTTTGCAGCCCTTCTTCGACTGCCAGCCAAAATTGATTGGCAATTGACAATAATCAATGGCATAAGTGATAATTTGTATTGTCAGTTGGGGGTTGGTAATTGTGGGCTGCTTTTACCACTGCAATTTGATATTAATAGTTGGGAGTTATATACTTAATCATCGGATTAATAATTTAATTGCTTAATACCTATCATGGTAAGTCCTGGAGTCTATATTAAAATTGGAAATAATTCATGGTTTTATTTTTAACATATATACAAATACTCATTGCAAGAGCTTTATTGCTTTAAATTATAGAGAAATTTTCTATATTGTTTTTGAACTTTGAATAGTTAAATTAAAATAAAAAACCAGAAGATAATTGTAATAATGACATTTTTATAAAGCAATAGCATAATTGAACAAAGAATATACATATAATTATGATTGTAAGAAAAGGTTGACTAACATGAATTTTCTACTCAAACGAGTTTAAAACTAACGACTAATTAGTCCATTTTAGCTTGAGTACAAAATTGTTAATTATTAGAATTTTGTTAAATCTAAAAAAAAATTTCAATTACTTGCTAACTGTTTAAAGTCGTTGACAGTCTATTAAATTCGGTGCAGTTCCAGTTAATTCCCCCTCTAATTTGCACGTTTCTCAAATTCCTTTTCCTCTCTCTCTCTATCTCTATATTTTTCTCTCTGTTGCTGCTGCCCCTCGAGTACTTTAGTTCAGTTTATTCCATTCACAATTACACTCGGCAAATGTCATCCGCAAATTGCTGTTCGCCCGGTGCCTTTTTGGCTCCAGACTCAACGCCAATTCACACCTACAACTTTTGGCGCACTGGGGCAAGGACAACGCTCACACACAAGAAAGAAAAAGGGCCTGCGACAAAAACTTTTCGCCACGCGCAGCAGCCAAAGCCACAATTATCACCAGCAAAAAGCCGGCTGGACTCCAAAAGGGGGAACGGGGAGCTGGCAAACTGCAAAGGCGCCAAAAATTAATTAAAAACTTTGCCTGTAAATGCTGTGCGCCTGTTACAAGTGACAGCCAATTGCGCTGTTTGTCGGAAAGAGAGAAGAGCGCAAAACTGAGAGCGCGAGTGAGAAAGCCAAGCCGAGTGCACAACAGATGGAGAGAGGGGGTAGAGAGAGAGAGAGAGAGAGAGAGCGAGAATGAGAGCAAGCTGGTGTTAATTACATTAACATCAGCTGCTGACAAGTTTGACCCAAATGGTGGCCAAGTGGTCGCTTTTGCCACGCCCACTGCACGTTATGCGGTCAACACTTTCGCAATAAGGCCAAGCCGCCATCTTAACAAAAAAGTAACACCAGCTCCACACCCACCCACCCACGCACTTGTTGTTGCCTAGCTAAAATATATATGTATATCCACCAAGTTTTGCGCGACTTTCCTTTTTGGCGCGTTAATAACTTTTTCCTGGCTTGTCCCAAATGCGACCCTGGACGCGTCGGTTATTTAATGCGGCCCACTCGAAGCTGGGGTCATCTTTGGGGCGGAACAAACGACGCTCTGGGTCGCCGCCCGTGACAGTGAAAATGATGCGACGCCGTAGACGCTGAGGGACGCGACGCGAAGCGGTGGTTGGCTAATTAGGTTTTAGCTGCTTGTGCGCTTTGTCCGCCCTTCGGTGACGTCATCGATGTGGGTCGCCTTTGTTGCGGCTGCGGCCGCTTGTGTAATTTAGTATGAAATTAAATAAGGCCGCGTGGAGTGTCGCGTTTGGGCAGCTTGTTTGGCAGCGGTTTGTAATGAGTTTTTGTTTTTATTTTGTGGGTTGAACTAATTTGCATTTCGAAGCAATTCGGTCAAGGCCAAAGTCAACATAAATTCTGATTCAGGGTCAGGGTCACTGACGTGATGCTTTAGCGGAAGCTCTTTACAAAATTTAAGTAAAAAAATTGACTAGTTGAACAAGACTTTAATTAACCTAAAACAGAGGACAGTGTTTCTTTTATACAAGAAAAGTTAGTCTGTTTTTCATTCCATTATCCATTCTATCAAAGAACTGTACTTAAATTGTATTTACATTTACCTTGCAACATCTTCAATCCCTCATATAGAACATAAGTATGTGTATGTGACCCCAAGCAACCCCAAGCGGATCTCAAGCAGAATGCGCACAAGTTGCCGCCCATCATTTTCTTATTTGAATTGTTGTTGTTGCCATTGTTGTTGTACTTTTCGCAAATCAACGACAGACAAAAATCTTTTATTCAAATTTTATTTGATTGCTTTGCGATTTTCGCCGTTGTTCAACGAGCTTGGAAAGAGCACGCGGGAGAGACAGATATATATACATATATATGTAGAAAGAGAGAGAGAGAGAGAGACGAAACACAGCGACGCATATTTATTTGTAAGAGAAATCAGCATTGGAGGGCACAGAAAATATTATTTCGACGACAACAACTTAGGGTTATTGTTCAATTTAAACACGCAGACATTTGGAAAAGTGGAAAAATCCCAGCAGAAAACTGTAGAAAGAAAAATAAGTTCAGCATCAGCAGAGAAGGACAACAACGAGGACGAGGCAGATGTCAGGTCGGACGGACAGTCACTTGCAGTCGCAGACCGAATTTGGCGAGTAAATAGTTTGAAGCATACTTTAAGGCGGCAGGGCGGACGTACTGCAGCGTCAGATCCTGCAACTGCATATTACATGAAATTGCATTTGCCGCCTCAACAGCAGCAGCAGCAACAAAGTTGAACAACATTAAACTCTTTAACCGCCAGTGGCTCGTAATACTTTATTATTAAATTTTGCACATTAACGGTCCACGTCGCAGCTGGCAAAACAAAATCTAGATAAATATGGCATGCAGATATTGCCATGACTTTGTTGGAGGAGGGGCTGGGGTTGGGGTTGGGATGGGCAGGCAGTGAAGCGAACGGTTCAATTTGGAGGCAAGAACATTGGGCCTCAGAGCTGGCCCCAAACATGGAGGTGGACGCGGACTTGGACACATAGGCGAGCGCCAGTCAGTCGTCTATAAATTATATCCGTTCCAAATTGAAATGCGCGTTAAAATGCAGTTAACTTGGGTTGGTTCTGGCCATGTTGTTATGGCCACCGTTGCGAAACTGCCTTTTTATAACGTCTACTCACATTTTTTTTACAGTTTGTGCGCACATAAAAATAGAAAATGGCTTTGAACGCTTTTGCCAGCGACACGAGCACATTAGACCGCTGCCACAGATAGGACCAAGGACTACCGAACAAGGACCAAGGACCTGCAACCAGTGACCATGTCGACCATCTCTGGCCGTTGGCCCAAATGCTGATGGCGCTTTTTGCACACGCAACTAGTGAATACCATGGGACACAGGTGAGCGTTAACTTCGAAAGCCGTCATCTTATATGAAATTCAACGGCAATTCCAATAAAACTTTTTATGCTGATGGACACCCATTAAAATCCCAGTTTGACAAGCATATCCCAAAAATAGCGTCCTATAACCGAGTTTCTCCAATAAAATGTCGTTCGAAGAGACAGAGTATTCAAAATGCAGAAAGCTATTAAACCTTTGAACCTCCACACATGGTCACAAGCCCTTCTATGCAATTCTCATTGTTCAGCTGCGTGTGGCGCTCGAGTGTTAACAGATTTCATCATTGAGGCATGAATGAGCTTCAAGCACGCTGCCTGATTAGGCACGGGCCAATGGCTTTTTGGAGTTGCTTTAAGGTTTTAAGCACTATTTGCAAATTTGGCTAAAAGCAAAAGCCACACAAAACGCCAAAAACTATGCAACGCTTCAGTGGCGGAAGTCAATGGCAAAAAGTTGTTTAGCGGTTTAGCGGGGTTCGGGGCTCTGAGAAAGAGATGTGTACGCAATTTGGCAAAATGCGTATAAAGTTTTGAGGTTATGTGCGAACAAACATGATGCTCGTAAATACATTTGCTGAATAACTCTAAAATAAACAACAGAGAAAGAGCAAAGGAAAAGGCATTTGGCTTGGCCAGCCAACGCATGGGACAAAAACTAACAAAAGCCATGCGCCAACACATAAAGAAAATTTCCCATTTTATATGAAAACCAAGCACACAAACACACACGGAGCCACCACCAGCACCACCACGAGAGCCAGCCATGTGTGCATGTGTATTGCTTTAATAGAAAATTGCAAAAGTTTCGCAAAAGAAAATGCCTCAGCCAACCCAAACGAGCCAGCGCCGCCGTCGAAATTGAAAAGAATGTGGAAAAGTAGCTGCCCTGTGCCAAAGAAACAACCAAGTGGTGGCTAGGTGGTTGGGTGGTTAGGTGGGTGGGTGGTTGGTAGATCTACTCTGCTTAGCATTGGGGGGCTGCTTACGGTGCTGGCAAGAAAGCCAAAGTAAGCACGAAATAAACCCTCATCGTCATCAACGGCAGCCTCGTTGTCTGCAGCGCAACTCAAGAGCACACACAACGAACTGGAAATACCCTACAATACTAAGTATAAAGTGGTTGCAAAATAGTTTGCATGAAACTAGATCTGGACGATGGCATAAGCTGGCTATATTCATTGCAAATGTTATGGTTAAAATAAAACTGAAGAAATTTGTCCAATTAAAAAAAAAAATTCTTAAAGATGTTTTGTTTTACATTTTTGCTGTTTCTGCTATATACAATTGTATTATATTTAAAAAAAACGCCTCTTAGAACATATGCCCCAATTCTACTATGTTAATATGTGTTAATTTTGCATATTTTACATTTTGCGGTGCAATTAGCAAGTGTTTTTTGTTTGTTTTAATTTAAATTTGTTTTCAACAAATAAAATATACGGAACATTTCTCATTTTTAAATATTGAAAATTTCGCATTATGCTTAAGAATTGCCGCTTACCTTTGTCCTGCTTCCTTGATATTATTAATGTTTCATATATGTTGAATATATAAATTATGTTTATTCCTATATTTGCCTTTCATTTAAGGAATATTGATTGAATTAATCTGTAAGTAGATATGCTGATGGACTCAGTTAGGGTATTGCAACGGTGCAGAGCAACGTACGCAGCAAACTCTATGAAGATTTACCGGTTTTAACGTTGCCAGTCAGCAGTTCGTTTTAGCAGTTGCCCCCTGTCTATATGACTATATATATATTTGCGCATACATGTGTATATATATGTGCTTGTGTGTGTGTGTGTACTCGGTCTGTGTCGCGTCTGGCATTATAATGCCGAGCGCATGTTGGGTCGCTTGTCGCTTGCCCCATGCTCAGCTCAGCTCGACTTCAGCTCTAGCTTCCTGTGCGCCCTGCCATGTCGTCATGCTATCAAAGGCCCTGGCTAGGAGCAGCAGCTCGGCTCGGCCTCAGCTGCGTATCGATTTTGTTGTTGCCCGATAGACAGAGAGAGAGAGAGAGAGAGAGAGAGAGAGAGAGAGAGAGAGAGAGTGGCGAGAGACTGCGACTGTGAGATACATAGGTGAGAGAAGCGTTCTCTATTCACCACATGTTGAGTTCTGAGCCAAAAAATGTAATTTATTTGAGGAATATAATGTGTTAATTGCTGTGGTGCTTTCATGATTGGGACTCGTATATCTTGGCGAATTCATAATGGGTTTATCTATGCACGCGTTCGGCTGCATATATGATGGCCGATTTGCCAGCGATAAAGCCCCCGCCCCCGTTGAACTTTCCACAGCACTGAAGCACAGGTTGCATGCATGCAACTTTGTTGTGGCACTGCCCATTCAACTAGACACAGGCTCAACTACGCCGGTTATCAGGGCTGACTATCTGCCAGAGTCGGCCGGAGAGTGGCCGGAACCTGGTAGAGTAGTGCGTGTGACAGGGCCATAAACAATGCCAACTACACTTTAAGTTGGCCAATTGCATTCTCATGTCGCTGCTGGCATGTTTTTTGATGAAAAATAATTAAGTTAATGTAAAATGCATTTTCAAATTGTATACCAAACGAGGCCTTATTATCATAGAAAAACATGCTTAGAATTTTAATGCGGAAATTGCCAAAGGAGGTACGTTTATACACACTGCACAATATATCATTTATAATGGCAGGCACTGTGAAAGCTGGGGATAATGATAAGCACACCTTAAGGCGTTTCTGAAGTGCATGCGAAAACTGTACAGTTTAAGCAAAATGCCAGGCACATAATTTGAGGGTCTTTCGCCCCTAAATACCATCAGAATTTCGGACAACTTTCATCACCCTGCAGTTACGTTTATGATCTGCAGAAAATGTTGTGCGCTTTCATCGAACTTGTTGGGGGGGATATCGCCCTATAATCTGAAACTGGTTCGAGCTGTTTAGACTTCGCATTGTTTGCCAGTGTGTCAGGTCATTAATTTCATTAAAATTGCATCAAAATTTATGGTAGAGTTGCGGCCAATTTGCTTGTAATCCATCAGCCCATCGCATCGCTTCGGATCGCATCGCGTTGGCAACCAGCCCTAAGGCTGTTTTGTGTACATTTCCAAACTGGCTCGAATATAAATTACAACGTGGCCCTTAACATGTTAATAAAATAAAATAGCACATGCAAAATAATGAACAGCCAACTCTGCACTTGACGTATATTCGGCGCAAATTCAATTAAAGCCAGCTTACGCGATAAGTGGCAATGGCCAAAAAGCCCTAGATAAGCTGGCTACCATATCAGTGAGGTCGGATCTGCGGCCAAGTGGCAGATGCAGCTGCTCCAACATCTAGCCTCAATGGAAGATTTCCTTGGATTGGCGGTCCTTTAAACAACATGCACGTGTGAGAAACGAGCTGAATGCGTAACTTAATAAGCAGGGCGACTTCTAGTTGCGGTTTCGCGTTCGCAGCGGGATTAAAAGGTGACTTTGTGTTGCTCATAAAATTGCAAGTTAATTGTTAATTAAAGGGGGGCATGCAGTCTGTCCTGTGGCCTGGTCCTGTTTCTGCAACTGCAACTGCGTCTGCCAGCCTGCGGCATGTCACGTTGCAGCAGTGGCAGCTGCCGCTTGTGCAACGTCTATCAAAATAATGACACTGAGTTACTTGAACAAAATATGATCAGCATACTGAATAAATAGTTTTCAAGTCTCAAGTTCGACCCGCGTCTGAAGTGTGGAAATTATAATAAATTTTTCATCTTTGGGCAACGCAATTATGCAGACACCTTGCACTGGCCTTATATTGCCATATTGACAGCTTGATTGATGCCCGGGCTGCCCGCTCCCGACATCTGTTTAGCATTTTACGCCTAATCGCAAAACCGATCGAACGATTTTGCATAAGTTCACCGATCGCTAACTGCGACCAAACGACCAACGGGTGGTCCCAGCCTCAGAGTCAGTTTAGCAACTGCCGTTGTTCATTGAATGCCATCAGAGACAATAAATTGCATAAATAGCTTATGCATAAAATACCAAGTCTCCTTGTGTTCCCCACACCTTCATCGGTCGCCGCCCGCTGTGTTAATATTAATTGGACGACATAATTGCAGCACACCGCTGCCCATAATAATCGACCCAGACCAAGAAGAGGAAGAACTTGGCCAGACCAAAACCCGTTTCGGGCCAATCTTCATAAAGCAGCGACGCCGACCAGAGCCCAACTCAACTCCGGTAGTCGGCAGTCGGCCAGGCAATTGGAATTTGTGTAAATTTGGCAAACGCTGACTGCATTGACGACACCGAGCGGGCCAGGCAGCCAACTGGGCCAACTAACTGGGAGGATTGCATGTTGTCCGCTTCCAAACATAATTACGGGTTGCATTTTATACACTGGCGCAAAGGGTACAAGAATTCATTAGGTTCGCAAGGTATCAAAAAGGGGATACCCTTAGCTCGACTTGAAATGGTTTAAATAAATATGAAAGTGAATTAGTTGCTAAATATAATATTAAAATAAAATATTTAATTTATTTATTATTTTAATAAATTTATACATTTTATTTTATTGCCTTTTTATCCACTCTTTACAATTAATTATTTTTATGAGTACAGAGTATTTTAGTTTCGGTTCCTAACACAGATTCTTGACTTCTGTGTTTTTTGGGGGGCCAAAAGAAAAGGCTTCGAGTAGGCGCAGCATGTGTGCAATTATCGGTGTGTGTCCCGGGCTAATTTATTGTCTTTGGCGCTGCCCTAAATCCAATTGTAATACAACACGCGCATTTATCATATTTAAGTACCGATTCCAAAAACACATCCTGTATTTATGGCCTGCTAATATGCGGTTTTAGTTTAATGTACACAAGGGTCGGATCACGTTGGGGGAAGGGCTTAGCTTAGCTGGGGTGCCCCTGACTGACTCTGATGACTGGCTGTCAAGTGCAGGCTGAGGATGCGCCACAGGAGGCAAAGGACGACGAAGTAAGAACAAAAGTACAGCCTGCGACAATTGTAAATTAAAATGCTTGCGCTTCAAGTTGTTTGCTCATCATCAGCAGGACGCACGCCCCCGCGTCAGGACATTGTTTTCCTTATAAATATTTATTTTCCGCTCTGTTTTTGTACCCCTGAAATCGGTTAAATGGACTGTGCTGTTTATTTTGTTTGGTGCGACAGTTTTACGCGCTGTCCCTTAATAAGCCCAATGAATAATAGCTGAGGCTTAGCGCCAGGCTAACGATTGCTCATGTGGGTGGTCTGTTTGTGTATGTGTGTGTGTGTGTGTGTGTGTGTGAATCACATGTGTGTAGACCAAAATGGCGAGGCATCAGCACACAATTGGCTACTGGCTAGAGGCTACTAAGCGAGAACGAGATAAAGAGCGAAACGAGAGAATTGCCAGTCGGGCAAACACACAAAAACGGAAAGAAAATAGCTAAAGAAAACTGAACGAAAAATGCTGAACAGAAAATGTTCCAACTGCGGACAAATGCACAGCATAAACGCCACAAAAATTGCGCACAATTACGGGGCAAAAGCCCCGGCAACCCCTCCAGTCCTCACCCCACGCGTTCCGATTTCCATTCCCATCGCACCTTATCCAAGCGGAAAAGAATTATTACGTTGAATTTTCTTTCGTATTTTTTTCATTTTCATTTTTTTATTTTTTTTTTTTTGTTGAAAAGTAAAAAGAGAAGAGATTTCGCGTTCTTTGATAGCAGCGGGGCAAGTGTGCCGCAAGGAGCAGCCGGAACACGGCACTGTCCACGTCTCACGTGCACATGACAGTGGAGTAAACAATTTCATTTCGCGCGGCCAGCTCAGCAGGACCGAAAGATAACTGCTACAAACGAGGCACAAGATGCTGCCTGCAATAACAACAACAGCAACAACAACAACAACAACAACAATGACAACAGCAGCCAGGACAACAAGGACAGTACTTGAGTCCCTTTATTTTTTTTATTCCGTTTGGAGCCAGCAGTAGCAATAATAACAGCAACGGCAACCACCACAAAAGCATAAGAAGTTGCGTAAATATATTGTCCTGTCGGTCTGTGTAGGAGTAGGAATGGGGCAGGGGGAGGGGGGACGGTGTCCCATAAACAGAACACTCCGAAAGCAAGCCGTGGGCGTTGCGCGGCTGGACAAGGACGAGCATGCGGATGAGTGCGACGTAGTTAGTCGAGCGTGCCTGGCGGCTTTTAATGCGTGCGTCTATAAATTTTGCACGCCTTTTGTGGCTGGGCGGATGGTGGGCGTTGCACGTGGCCTGGCCAGTTTTTGAAACTGTCAAATTGTTACTGTTGCTGTTGCTCCTTTGGGGGTAGTCGAGCAGCGTTATTGCTATAGGAATTATTTATGTTTCTTATTTTTTATTTTTGTTTTTTTTTTGTTTTGTACAAAATCTGAATTGCATAAAATGGGAATTATAGTTATAGACGTTAGGATGTTACAAAATGTTTGTGTTCTATACTAATTTGATCGATATATTCAAGCTTAGTTGTAGTTCATCATCCACTGCTTAGACTTTGTAATTTATCGTGTCTAAATCTTCATCATCCCCTATACTTTGTTTCGAAATCAGGATTTGTATGCAGCTCTTCATTATCCTAGAATCCAACATGCTGTGTAATTAATGTTGGGATTCCTTATCATCCTCAATTGATTCGGGTTTTCTAGATTCTTCTTGCTCCTCTTCAGAATCTCTCAAGTATTCAAGCGTCTTCTCTGTTTCTGGTTGTTTTTCATCCTTCATTTCGTTATCATCCTCTAAAAGATTTCTTAACATTATTGCTTCGACACATTCCCCAAGGGGTTCATCATCACAATTCCCTAAGAGTTTTTCCCTTGCATTACATTCAAGGATCTGATCTAATTCTGCCACTTCCTCAAAGGATGCATCATCGAAAGTCGTCATGCATTCTGCTGCTTCCTCAACACCAGCAATATCTACTGTTCTTAACTCTTCTTCATTATCTTTTTCTTCTTCCTCTAGGTATTCAACATCCGAATTCGTTAACACTTCTGTCTCTTCTTTATTGTTATCCATTTCTGAATTTTCATCATCCCCATCGACATTTCTTAATGAATCTGTGTCTTCTTCGTTAACAACAACATATTCAATACTTGTATTCAAAATTACTTCAGGGTCTTCTGTATTATTCTCATGTGTTTCAACATAGGTGTTATTTAATGTTTCTGATTCTTCATAATCGTCCAAATATTCAACTGTGTATTCTTCATTACCAATACATTTAGTGTTGGTAATTTTTATCACATCGGATTCTTCGTTATAATTCTCAAATGGTTTTTCTACTCTGTCCTCAACAAACTTACAATCGGAATTTTCCATTGATTCTGTGTCCCTCTCATTGTTAATGGACTCAACATCAGTAATCTGACCGACTTTTAAATTTTCATTACCGTTAAAGGATACTACATCGGGATTTGTAACTGTTTCTAATCTCTCTTTACTTTGCTCAGAATATTTAGCTTTTGCATTTTTTAATGATTCTATATCTTTTTTATATTTAAGACACTCAACATCAGAATTTTCTTCATTTGCAATTTTAGATGTTTCTAAGTCATCTCCATCATTAAGATTTCCAGTATCGAGCTTTTTTCTGCCTTCTTTGTCATCCTCAAAATTTCGATCTGTGCGGTTTCGTAAGAGATTCTCATAATCATCAAGCGATTCAACATCGGAACTCTTTAAATTGTCGTCATTCTCGGAAGATTCAGTGTCGCTATTTCCCAACGATTCGCTGTCTTCTTCATTATCGCTAAAGAAATTAGCATCCGGACTCCTTAATAGTTCCAACTCTCCTTCATTCTCAGAAGGCTCAATCACGGTATTCCTTAATGGTTCTGTGACCTTTTCATCATCGAGCAATTTAACATCGGTATTCTTAAGAGTTTCTGACTCTTCCAACACAGTTGAGTTTTCGAATTTATTTGATTCAGAATTGTTTGGCTGTGCAAAGCACGCCTTCAACTTTAATATATCCAAAAACTCCAACCATTCTATGTACCTGGCGTCCTGATCAGATATTTCGTCCATTGCTGCATCCTTCGCTAGTCTGACACAGAAGCCCAACAGCAGGTTTCGCCGTGTGATCCACAGCTTATAAAAAGGAGTTCCCTTACTTGCATATGATTTGATCAAGAAGTGTTGACTGCTTAACTTGGATTGTTGGGGTTCTGTATCAACATTTTTGTCGGTCTGTTTACCTTTTTCACAGTTCTCAACCAAACGTTCAAAATCCCAAATGGTCATTTGGCAATCCTGACCGCCTGCCATAAAAATCTTGTTGTCTAGCGCGAATTCAATGCTGTTAATGGAGGCGGTGTGAAATGCAAGACTACGGACCAACTTCTCGTTGTCTATGTCCCAAACAACTAAAAAGTGATCGTCGCCCCCGGAAATCAAGTAGCGACCACACATGGAGAAGGCCAAGGCATTGATGGCATCTCTGTGGCCACTCAAAACGCGCACTTGTACGGCTTTTATGATGTCCCAGATGCGCACAGTGCAGTCGGCTGAGCCAGTGGCCAGGTAGTGCCTGTTTGGATGGAAGTGACAGCAGATGACCTCCGCCAAGTGTCCGACAAGTATGCAAACTGACTTCTTGCTGTCCTGCGTCCAAATGCGTGCTGTCCGATCATCCGACCCGGTGGCAAAATAATAACCGAGCGGCGCATAGTTAACGCTGTAGATGGCCGCACAGTGTCCCGGATAGATGACCACACAGCTCCAGGAGAGCAGGCACCAACAGCGCACAGTCCGATCTTGGGAGCAGCTGAGCAGAAAGCGATCGTGTGGCGCAAATGTGCATCCGTATACGGGCCCTTGGTGACCATAAAGTGTGCGCTTCGTTTTCTTCTTGGTCGCGTCCAACATGCTCTCGTCTATGCCGGACATGCTCGTATCGAGCCTCTTGAGGCATTCGGCTGATTTAAGCTGCACCAACTTGGTGGCTGTCAGCGCGAAGACATGAATTGCGGAAGAAGCGGTGCCAATGGAGAGCATTGTGGATTTGTTCGAGAAGGTGGCGCAGATTACAGTCTCCACAGTCTCAAGGGCCGTGTACAAATAGACCGATGGCAAACTGTCCCGGTTAAGCGGCACTCGACGTTCCTCGTCGTCCTTATGACGTTCCAGATCCCAGCGCTTCGGAGTTGGTGTGTAGAGGCGATTGCCAGCTGGCAAATTGCCATTTCTATTCGGAGAAGTTTTGTCCTTTTTGAAGCGTCTGCGCCGCGATGGTCGCGGACTGCCCTCTCTCTTTTCTTTGCCTGAGTCGGGAGTACCCCAGTATATTTTATCCAACATTGCAGACCCGATGCGATTGTGCTGACGAGGCTCGCCGCCGTTATCGTCAGGATATAGATAAAAATGGCGTATAAACGTCATTCGTGTGTTACGATTCCAGGACTCCATGCTGAGAAAAACCAGGTAATAGGTCTCTTCGAACATGCCGACGGAAAGCTTTTCATTGTCATCAGAAATCAACTTTTTGGCTTTATTGGGAAGGTCTCCTGGGGTTTGCAATGCCATTAACTTATCCACTCGCGTCATGCAGGAATGATCAAGATAACGCTGAGAACTCTCAACAAATGCCTTGCCTTTCCGGTATTTACCACTGGCAATCATTCGGAGATAGACCATTGCCAGCGTCGGATACAGGAGGCAGTGTATTTCATACTTGAAGCGATTGGGCACCTTATCCATAATCTTGCGTATCTCATGAAAGAGCTGCTCATACTCATAAAGCACATTTGAATAAGGCGGATCTGAGCTAATCGAGGCTTCGTCATCGTCAGAATTGATCTTATCATCCTCATAGGTGCTCTCATCTTCGTAAAAGTCTCTCCCATTGTTAATATCAGTTTTCAACGTTGGAGCCTTGCGCCGCCAACCTGAATCATCGCTGTCTGTATCTTTATTGGAACCAGGCGAACCAGTGACCGCATTTCTGTCCGTGGAGATACGCGACATTTTTGTAAGGTATGTAATCATATTCTTTTCAAACACTCGCTTCTTTTCCGCGCAACTAACAGCAGCAGGAGGTTCGCTAGCCTTCGAGCTATCATAACTATCATCCCAACCTTGCGTACGTACGCCAACGATGCTTTTGCGTCCTTCAGTTAATTGATTCCTTAGGGATACAATGGGCTTGATAGTCGGCTCACGTATTTCCGTTGATTCTTTTTGATTAAATATTGGGAGCTCTGGTTCCACAGATTGCATTGCCTCTGCAATAAGGGAAAGCGGTTCTTGGGAGCCCAATTTGTTGGGTAGTTGGCTGAATTACATGCAGCAGATTAAATGTTATCGCAATAATAAATCATGTATTTTGAAGTGTCTTACCTTTTGGGAGCCGAGGTTTTCTTAGTTGAAGAATTTACATTATGCTCGGTCTGATCTGACGACTGAGTTAAAATATCCGTTTTCTGCCGATTTTTATAAGGCTTAGAGTTTGGACGAGAATCTATAAATTATCATAATTATTACTGAATTGTCACTCTGACAAGTGGATTATCTGATCTTTTCTTTTTTTTAACTTACTTTCACTTTCTATAATTTCATCAGATTTTCCAAAGTAAATGGATGAAAATGATGCACGTGATTCATCATAAAATCCCTCTTTTCGTCCAATTTTCGATGACTGATTCAAACTGGAGGTGAATTCGTATTCGGAATTTTCGCTACCGCTTTCCATTTGTACATCAGATTGTTCATCTAAATGAAATTTGTGTGGTGTATTTGATGTAAAATCTTGTATTTATCAATGCGCTGATATTCACCTCCACTTGTTGATGAATCCAATTCGGAATCTTCTTCAAAATTCGCCAATTTACCATTAAGATGCTCTTCATTTTCCAATATTTCCTTATTGATTTTTCCTGTTTTATCCATTTTATTTATTTTAATATTGACCCCTGGGTCGGACGTACTTCCAAAAATACCACAACTTTTGGAGTTCCGCTCTGAATTAACAGCTATTTCTGATAACTTATTTGTGCTATGCTGTTGATAATAAGATTCATAAGATTCTTCAATTTCCATGGGAATTTGTTTACTTACGGAACTATTCTTGTCTGCATTTTCAACCTCATCAAATGGTCTTTTTTCAGGCTTTGACTTCTTTCGAGGAGGTACATCATTTTCTGGAACTAATCGTTTTGCAGCACTTTGCCTTTTCATTGTTCTACCAGGAAAACTTTTTCTTCAAGCTTAAGTGAATCTAGAATAATGGAGTATTTATTCGATATAAACTACAGATTCCAGTCTGTCAAACTTGGCATCTCGAATTACATCGTGACTAACATTACATGAATACTATCGATATGCGTGTGTCACGACATTTAAAAGTCACAGTTTCAGCTTTCACAGAGACAATTAATGAAATCCCTTAACAATATTTTATATTATTTATAAGCGAAAATAAAATATCGGAAATATAAATCAGTATTACTTGTGGCGTCAAAATGCCAATTAAAAACTCTTAATCATATTTTCTATATTTTTAAAAAGTTTATACTGGCAACTGCTGCTGCACTCTAAAGTTTATTCAGTCTGTATACTGTTTTAGAATTCCGCTATGATTTATTGCAACATCGCAAAATACGAATAAAATGATTAGTTGAAGTATCTACTCGAACATTTCGAATGCAACAGGGGATTGTTTGTTGTGACAGCCTGACGCTGCAATTGAAATGCATCGTGTATTTGATTCTACAAGTATATACATATGTTAAATTTCAAGTCAAGGGCTATCATTAGATACGAACAATTAGTGGTAAATCCCCAGTATTTTAGAGGAATAGAAACAACGGCAGAAGTTGAACACTTGAAATGTGATGCAGCCCATAAATAAATCACATCACATCGGTTTGGATGGGATCGAGTTTGTGCAACTGCAATATAATCCATTGTAAAGTGTCGAAAAAGTGCAATTGAAATGCAAATCAATGCAAATCAATACTTGAATCATCATAAGCAGCAACAACGATAAATGATTCATGACTCGCACGCGAGCCACATTCAAATGCAAATGCGAATGCGAATGCGAATGCAAAAATTTGCCAGCAAACGCGTTTTTGGGTGGGTCTTTTAGAAGCTGGAGCCGGAGGCTAAGGCTACCCGCTGATGTGCGAACAATCAAATCAAAATAAAATGCACCGCACCACAATAAATATTGCAGGCCAAAACAAAAACACAACTCTATAACAATGAGAAACACACGCAAACAGAAAGGTGAATGGTGAAAGTGGTTGCAGATTTTTGCACATCCGGTTAACTGTTGCTAATTTGATTAGAGAGTTAGAAACAAATTTCTGAGAAGGCGGATGCCCTGCGAAATGCCCATAGAAATACGTTGGCGCCGATTTCGTTTTGGGCTGCCAACTTATGCAAATGCTGCAATGTGATTTATGTATTCATGCGGCCTGTCTGGCATGTTTGCTCCTCAGGGATATCTCCACAGACTGAGCAGATTCTGTGAATTGAATTTAAGAATTCGTAGTTCGTTAATCGTTTCACACACGTTGCGCTTTTGTGATTTAATATCTAGCACCGTTGGGCTTTCATATTCAAATTCAGACCCAATCATATCCTGTCGCCAGGCTCAAGCCTCTTTTGTGTGCTCATCAGAACTTGTTTGTACTTTAGCTTAACCCCTTTTGTGTAGACCGACATCCTGAACTTATCCCATACATTGTCATGCTAATTGCCGGTCATGAGAAGCCCGAGGTTCAAACATGAGTGAGAGACAAACGGCAGCCAGGTAAGATTTATCAATTTGAGTTTCTTAGTTTGTTCCTACATGCCATTGCGAAAGGTTCAAAGAAACTTAGAACAGATATCCAAATTGTGTTTAAATAAAATCTGGGATTGTAATTGTATCGTGTTTACAGATAAATGAATAATAAATGTTTAGCAAAAGAAAACTGCCCCCAAAACAACACCAGCCAAAAACAAAGCAATGTCTTTTGGTCCAGCACGCAATGTCGTAACCACGCCCACGAAGCCCTATAAACCTCAAGCATTAACACGGCCTTTGACGCAATTTAACACCAATTACAATATCCGTTACATCTAATTATTGTAAGCGCGCCCACAAGGAAGCCACTTGGCCAGGGACTAAATTAAAGAAAAACACCCAGAAGAGAAATACACAAGGAAACCGCAAAAGACAAACCAAACAACGGCCGTCTTTCGTCGCGACGGTAGATGGGCGCAGATTGGTGGCCATTTGTGGTTGCCAGGACATTAACAATGGCAACTACAGGCAGCAAAAACAAGGACAACAACAACTCCAAATGGTGCTCATAAAACAACAGAGCAGAGCCCGGAATAGCCATGAAATATGACGATGATGGAACCTGAACCGGGGAGGACATCTGGTTAGTTGTTGGATGTGGGTGTGGATGTGGGTGAGGGTATGGGTGGGGGTGTGGGTGGGCAAGTGTGCGAGTGTGGAGAAACATTTCTTAATTTCCAACAATTTACGCTGAAAGCTTTCAGCGCTCAAATGACGCACTGTTCACTGCGCAACGCTCGTCCTCTGCCTGTGCCCTGTATCCTGTGTCCTGTCCAAGGCGACGATGATCTAACGCCATTATTTCGCTGCCAAACGACAGGCAGTTGTTAATGGGGCTTACCACTTAAGCGCGACGGCAAAAAATAAACACGCGGACACAGTCTCTGTTCTGTGCTTCAGTGCTGCCCCCTCATCCAAGGCTCGTCACGGATGTCCTGGCAAATTAATTAACATAGCGCGCGTTTGCCTGCAGCTTTCCTTCGGCATTGCTTATGTTTTCTTACTTTTCTCTCTCTCTCTCTCTCTCCCTCTGTCTCTGTGTGTCTGTTATTTTCTTGTCTTTTGGCGGCTTTGCTGGCACTGTTTAATTGTGTGGCACTTTTTCCCGAGCGTGGGGATATCGGCCAACGGCAGTTTAACAATTAGAAAACGTTTAAAGTTTGCTTGAGCTTGAATTGGGGCGCGGTTTTTACTCGGGTTTCTTTGATTACCGGGAGGAGACCACAAGACCCGGCAGGACATTGTGCATACGCAGCACGTATTTACATCCGTTTGACACCTTTTGCGACCCGTGGCCAGGAAATGAGCTGCCCCGTACGTGACCGGTTTCACTAAAACCTATTTTGGAAAATATTTGACGGTCTGATTTTATGGAGCGCACTTTTGGCAACATTTCTTGAGAAATGCTCTTTTGGGGTTGAACTGGACAAAAAGGGGTTATGCACAAAAATATGCCCAACTTTAAGGTACATCTTAGATGCCGCAGTTTAAAATTCCCAATTTGTGCACTCGCTCAATTTCCTTGAGTCCATAATGTAATTACCCCAAACAATTGAAAGATTCGGCATAAATTCGTTGCCGTGGCGGCTAGCCAGCTCCTGCCGGTATAATTAGTGGCCCATTGATGCTGCTACGTGCCAAGCACAACGCCTTGCGGCAAGGGCAAGCCTTGAGAATCGTCCAAGCGGCGGCCTTCTATAATTGCAATTAAAATGTGCGTCAGGATGTCGCCTGTAAAGTGCAAATACTTTGGGGCAGTGTGCAGGGAGTGGGAACGGAAAAAAACAGAAACAGAAATAGAAATACTGTGCAAATTAAAATATAATTAGAGATAAACAAGCCGAAATAAGTCGCAAAGAGCTGGCAATTAGTAGAACGAAGTTCGCTTAGACGGTGGCGCCGCCTGGCGGCCAGCGGCAGTGTGCACGCACTTTCCACTGGAATTGTATGACTGGAAATTAGCGTATCCTGAGGCTCAGAGCGCACCCCTACCCCTCAACCACCAACCGGCATGTGCGTGTGCGAGCGAGCGAGCAAGAAACAAGCATTCGTCGAGAGGAAGAGAGAGAGAGAGAGATACGAAAAGTTGCAGTCGCTGTCTCTGTTGCCGTTGCTGCCGCTGCCGACGTCGCTGCTACCTGGCAACTAACGAGCCAGTAATTTTGTGAGGCAGCTAATGCCGCCTCAAAGGCCTACGTTGAACTTCTGCGTCAGCTTCTTGAACGTCGCCTTGGCTACTTTAAGCCAACCTCGTCATCGTGTCTTTCATATTAAGTATACGCCGCGCCCGGCTCATGTGAGCGCCGTGAAGGAGAGCAGAGCACAGCAGAGTGGGCGGGCAGGAAGGGACTTGGACTGGGAGTAAACACAGGCCCAGGATTGTGAGGGTCGTTTTTTTTTTTGCTTTTGCTGAGGCCACACCTTCTGCAGGGGTGACTGAAACTGAAATTTTTTTTGTGTGCTCCGTCGACGTCGCTTTTACTTTTGTTTGCTTGGATTTTCGATAGAAAAAAGAAAATTTTCGTTGTGTATAAATAAAAATCTACATTGGCTGGGGAAGCGAAATCTGCTTTATGAAATGTCAAAACTTCAAAGCAAATTTTAAGTTAAATGCAAGAAAATGAGAAAATATACACTTGAGTGCGTATGAGGAAACATTTTCAACGATTTCTTCAGCTGGATGTTTGCTTAGCGCCACTTTTCCATTGTCCATTGCACGACGCGTCGTTAGGACTTTGTTAATGTTGTTGTTGTTGTTTGTGTTGTTGTTGCTGTTGTTTGAACTGTTGTTGATAGCCTTTATTAGTTGTTGGGCCCAAGCTTAGGCGCTTTACATTTTCTTCTGCACTTCCGGTTGGGCAACAACAAAAATTGATGTGAGATTTGAAAGCAGGAAAAATAGCAGCAGGATTTTCAATGAAGTCTTTTATAAGTAGGCAGTGTACTAAAAAATTAGTATCTACAATTTGTAATAACGTTCGACAATGGATGATTAAGATTTATTTATTTTTCTGTACAACTTAAAAGCTGCTTCTGATTAAATATATTTTGTTATTTTATATTTTATACTATTTTTTTTATAGAGTATTCAAGCGTCGGCTCAATGCGAAAGAGAATGGCGATTCTTATTTTTCGTTTTCTTTTGGCTTTCATTTCTCTTCTTTCGACAGAAGGTTTTATTAAAAAATTTTATATTAAATCAATTGCGTGCAGCTTTTGGTTGGGGGTGTTGGATCTGCTCATGCATTAAACGGGAGGGAACGACGAAAACCACCCACATTAAATGGCATAAATCACATTATGGCCATGAGAAACAGAGCATTTAGGATGGTTACACATTAAAGCAATTAAAACGGTTAAGGGTGAATCGGTTAGAGCCAAGTTAATTGAGCCGTTATATAGTTAATTCAATTTTCCCATCAAGTTGTCAATGTTTTGACATCTCATGACGGGTTCTTGGCGCAATAAAAGGAATATCATTGCGGTATCGGGACCCAATCAGTGGTGAACGCTTCTACTGTTAACTGTTTTGTATTCTGAATTCTTGCCATGGTCAAGACCGCAGCACATCGGTTCTGTAAGATTATAAACTTGATTCGATTCTGTGTGCAATTCTGTGGCACCGATGTCTCCGATCCCAACTACCGCATGTGGGCGCTGACCTACGCTGTGTTCGCGTCAATTGTCGTTTTCTGCGCCGCCACCCTGTACACAATGTACGAGGGGGCGATCCTGAACGACGACTGGACGGTCATTTTGCAGGCACTCGCCGTGGCCGGCTCAGCGGCCCAGGGTCTGGCGAAGCTGCTGTGCTGTGTGAAAAATGCGCCGGTGCTGCGCCAAATACAGAACACCTACGAGTCCATTTATGTGGAGTACGAGGAAAAAGGGGGCGATTACACGAAATATCTGCACCAGCGTATGAATAACTTCTGGAATATGGTGGTGGCGTTCGTGTGGGTCTATATCGTTACCGCCACTGTTATGCTCGGCTATCCGCTGTTTCATTATATCGTCTACCACAAAAAGGTGCTGATCCTGCATTTCCTAGTGCCGGGCATCGACAGAGACACCGACAGTGGATATCTGACGCTGATCGCACTACACATCACGTGCATTTTCTTTGGTGCATTTGGCAACTTTGGTGGCGACATGTACCTCTTTCTGTTTATTACCAACGTGCCGCTGTTGGGCGACATTTTCAAGACGAAGTTCCACGAGTTGAACGATCTTCTCCTGCACTGCAATAAATACGATGAGGTGCACGCGATGTTGTGGGATCTGTTGGCCTGGCACCAGAAATATGTCAGGTGAGTATTTGAGGTACCATCATAAGAACTTACATTATCCAGCATTCTTCAGAATTCTGAATGGCACAAAGAAAATCTTCGACATCATAATATTGGTGCAGCTTGCAACATCTTGCGCCAGCATTCTGTGCACAATTTCTTGCATTTTCATGAATGTGTGGCCCACAGCTCCATTCTACTTGGTCTATTGCTTTATAGTACTTTACACCTTTTGCGGCCTGGGCACCATAGTGGAAACTACGGTAAGACGATTTCGATCAACTGTTTCATTACCCTGTGAATGAATTTTACTTTTTTTAGAATCATAACTTTACAAATGCAATCTACTCGAATTGCTTGTGGTATGAGCTGCCGGTTAAGGAACAAAAGCTTGTGATTCTAATGCTGGCCAAATCGCAAAATGAAGTTGCCCTAACTGCTGCCGATGTACTCCCACTCTCGATGGCCACGGCCATGAAGCTAACCAAGGGCATATACAGTTTTAGCATGATGCTAGTTACTTACTTGAACTAAGTCAAGTAAATAAGCAAAGTTTCATCTTTTATTTTATTAATTCTAATGTTCTTATATGAATTTATTGAAAGCGTGGAATTTTAGTTATAGTGGTTGTATTTGTTACTCAATCTTGAATTTTCTCGATTTTAGTATTAAAATACCTTAAAACGGTAGAAAACTTTTTTGTTATATAAGACAAAACATCGTGTGCTGTTGTAATTTGTGGGGCTGGGCGTGGACGTGGCCGAAATTTTGTAGTCGTTTTTTCAAAAATAATATGTAAGTACACGCACAAAATACCACTATTAAATGGAACGCGCAAGAAAATTTAACTACAAATGCAATAAAGTCGTAAGAGCATTCAGTTGTGTCGTTCAAGGCATCATATAATACGAAAAGTGAATCTACAAAAAACCTTTTCTTGGTGTTGTTGTAAAAGTATCTGCAAGAAGAGAAGAAAACTCTAATCATGAAAGTTTTTTGTTCTTGCGCTTAACTCTAATAATACTAAATTTTCATTTAGTGTATTCAAAAACATTGCTAGAATCAAAAATTTACTTTAACTTAGCAATTAATTTGTATATATTCGATTCTTGAAAAAAATATCCATCCTTATCGCATAAGTTTCAAAACACACAAATCCAAAGCGTGTCCAATTTGATGCCTCTGAATGTCAGCCCAGTGCTGCAGCTGACAGAGGCTGTCTACAGTGTGCTGATGCTAATGCTACTGCTAAGAAATGAGGATGGGGAGCCAGCAAGTTCTGCTCCGCTGATTAATTTTAGCTTTTTGTCTAATGAACTTGCCCGCAAGAATTTAATAAACATCGCACTGTGTGCTTTATTGGCCACAAAAAAATTACCCACGTCTGCTACAGAGTGCATGAAATAAAGTATGATAAGTCAGTAAAGTACTCGACTGTTAGATACTTAGTCTTTATGTTATCTGCTTCTTGTGATTCGAGCTTTAGAAATTGGTTTCTTTGAATAATTTTGATATTAATAAACTTTTAAATATTCAATTATCAACTATGCATTTTTATATATCTTAAGAAGCGGACCTAAAATCTAAATATTAATTATCAATAATATATACATATTTTAGCGTCCCTGTTAGCTGATTTCCCTTTTAATATATTTAATGGCTATAGGGTGTAGAATGAAAAAGTAAAGGAAAAACCATCTCTGGTAAGTTGTAAAAATTGTCTTTTAATGCCACGAAAATCCAGCAGATTGCCACGTAGTGCTAATAAAATAAAGTTATGCTCAGGCATAAAAAATCTACTGAAAATTGTGAGAAATAGTGTGCGGTGAGTTTTTATTTTCCCTTCTTCTTTTTTCACTTACAAAAAATGGCGTAGAAAATTGTGCGCGCGCGCAAGTTGTCCGGTGCTGGGGCGCTAAACGCATCATTAATCAAATGTCCGGCGCCTAAGCACCGTTATTCATCATTGCCTCAGGACAAGGCGACCCCAAAGCTGCCTCAGCCGCCGCCATATTTGTTCGTTCTGTAAATAAATCTGTGAATAAAAGTTTAACATTTCGATTTTGAATGGGGAATATATCATCACACTAATAACAAAAATGAACTGATATTTTTCGAAATAAGATTTATATATTTTATATTGAAACTTTAAACATCCTTTACCCGAATAGGGTTTTTTTTAGTATACTCAAAAATTATCTGTAAAGGTAGCTCACCCGGTGTTCGCTGCAACCCCACAAGTCGAGAAAAATCCAAGAAGCCACACGTGTATCTGGACTACTAAGCCGAAGAAAAACCAGCAAAAAATAAGAATTTTAGCCACCCTAATGGTCTATATCAATTTGGCTCAAACGCATGCTGCGGCTGAAGTTTTTCTTCTTATTTATTTTTTGTGTTTTTTTTTTGCCTTTTTATCCGTATTTTTAAGAGTGCGGCCAGTTTTAATGTACTAGACGACATTTGGGAAATGGCAACTTGTTTTTGTGGCCTGCCAGTGAATTTTGGGCATCATAAATCAGGCTTATATTTCAGTAAATCATCAAACATGCGACAACTTTTAGGGGCTACTGTTACTGCTTTTCCAATGCTAACTGCTAATGCTACTAATGGAGTTTTTACATTAGAGATTGCTGTCCGTTGAGTGAAGCTGATGTTTTGTTCTTGTATATTTTTTGTTGTCGAGTTTGGTTATCAAAACAACATCAAATTTTGCTCTAACACCCCTTCAAGTGTCAGTTACATATTGTCGAGACAACGAAATGCTTCACTCTCCATAAAATGGGAAAACGAATACAAAAAGAAAAAAAAAACTGAAATGCTCGTAAAAAGGTTGCAAGCAAAACGAAAATGTTTCGGGTAAAATTTGCATACGCAGCAGCCGCTGAGGCGACAGCTGAACAGGATGCGGATGCGGTACTTTTGCTATAACTGTTGTTGTTGTTATCGTAGTTGTTGTCTATGCAGGAAGTGTGCGCACATTGCAAAGGTTGTAGAAATTCAGTGAAAACAACGTCAAAGAAATGGCTACAAAATGCCGCTAAACTCTGCCAGTCATTCGACAGCTGCCCAGCCAAAAAAAAAACAAAAAAAAAAAACAAAAAAAATTGTAACTTCCAGCCCAACCTCCCCTCAATACGGATGCATATTTTTTGTTTTCGTAAATTAAATAGAAATCATATGCAAATTTAAATTGAGTTTTCGATTAACCCTAAAGTGCCGCTCGAACCGAACGAACACCAAAATCATATTTGGTTACACTTTGGCTGGAACGTGGCTTTCATTCGGCTTTCGCTTTCACATCACGTCGACGTGTTTAAGTACGCATCATTTGCTGTTTGTTGTAATTTAATTGGTTTGCTCTTTGGCAGGTAATTTTCCCTTGCCAATGAGGCAACTAATTTATGCTGTTCGTCGCCGAAGGGGTTGAAGATTTTTACTTCGCTTTGCTGCACGTGCAACCATCTCAAGGAGTTGCTTTATTAATTATTATTCTAATTAATAGGAAGAAGCCGAGGATGTGACGCTGGAGAAATAATAATAACAAAAAAAAAAAAACGCAGCCCGCCAATTTGCATATGAGTGACACAACAGGACATTTGCTTCCTGTCACGCAGGCTGCAGGCTGCTGCCACTGACAAAGGCCAAGGCTGAGGACACGACGCGACGATGAGACCGAGGCCAGGGCACGTTTTCAAAGAGTGACTGCCTCCAGGAGCAGCAGGCCTCATGCATAATGCAAGCAAAGCAAAAGACGCGTGAGAAACTGCCAGGACGATAATGGCTACGCTTACCCACAGCCGATCTATGTTCGCAGCTGCTTTAATCTGATTCGCAAACAGTTGCCAAATAAGCTAATTATCAATAGCGTTCAACAGGTTCCACTATTCGCTAAACGCCCTGGCAATTTGGCAATTTTTAACCCCTCGTTGAGTGAAAGTCATCCACCCTTGTCTATTTGGTTGTTTGCCAATCGCTTATCGATCTCTTGCAGTTTTGCCAAATTGGCTGCGTCAAATGTCAAAGCAATTAAGTCACAAAATCGAATTCTGCTGTCGAGGGTCGCAATCCCTTGGAAAATTTTATTTACCCATATCTATTGTGTCATTTACATTGTCATGTTTGCTAATTCCTTTTGTTGTGTGTTGCCTTTTTGCGCCTATTTTCGCAATTTCACTTTCACCGCAAGCCGCTTTCTTTTGTTATCGGCCAACATCGAGGGTTGGCCCCCGGAATAAAATAAAGTGTGCCAATTTTGGGTGTGCTAATTATGAAGTGCTTATGACAGCATTGTGTGCTCTTAAATTCAAAAACAATATAAGCCTGTGCCTCTTTCTTTCCATATATAGAAAGCTATAACAGGGCACGAAATGCGATATGCATCTTTGAGGGTCCTTAAATTATTTATGATAGTCTAGTCCTATTTACATATTCGGCTCGAATATTCGCGGTTTTAGATAAACAAAACTGCAATTACAAATATATTTATTATTTGTCCTTTGATATTGTTGTTGCACAGCTTCAATGAAATTCTACAGAAATTTAGCCCAAACAATTTCTTTTATGGGCATTTTTTTGCCACCTTCTTTGTTCATTCCACCAAATATGCCAGATACTTGCCTCGTTTACTGGGGGGGGCGGCGGCTCAGCGAAATTGGTTTTTAAAAATATTCCACATTTCAATCTTTCGCTTTCACTTCCCCCTTGGATGTTACCTGCGTGGAAGTTATGGACGCGCATTATAATAAAAGCCACGGTCACCGCCAGTATTCGGTGTGTTGTATCCTGTGTCCTGTGAGAGTGCCAGCCAGCATTGCTGCTGGCTTTTACTGTCTCCACAAATAACAATCAAAATTTCGTGGCGCTACCTTGGCAGCCGCTGCGTCGTAATCTTTGGGCACAGGATAAGCGTCGCTGTTGGCCTGGAAATTGCCGTTGCCAGCGCCTACAGTCCTGCAGAAATTACAGGTGCCTCATGCAAATTTGTGTGCGGCATATTTTTTGTGGCTGGCGTTTGAAAATTTAAATAAAATGAATTTGAAGTTTTTGTGCCACGTTTGCAGAAATCAATTTGTGTGTTGTTGTTGTTGTTGTGCACAACCAACCAACCAACACACAAAAAACCGCGCTGTCTGATGCTGATTCGATTTAACTCGCTGTCGGCGCAGTTCTTGGTCTTGGTCTTCTTCTCCAGCTGATTGTCATCATTCAGGCTGAAAAACAGATTTGCCTCCAATCAACGTGCACTTAATTTCGTTTATTTGATTGGATTTGTGTTTACATGGCTGCCTGCCTAGACACACACACACACACTCTCACACACCCACACACACAGAACCAGAGGCCGAAATTCAAATTCAAATTCGTTTTGAGTTTCTTAGTCGGCAAATTAGAAAATCAAATCAGTTGCCCACTTGCGTTCTGCGTTTATGCAACAAAATTTATGAATATTGAAAAATTTAATAGAAATTTTTGCCAAAAAGTCTTGAGCATTCCCCACCCCCCAACACCACCTCCAACATCAACAGCCACCCTCAACCCCACAAACGCAGGCTTGCCAAAAAAATATACGGCGGAAAAAAAGTATGGCCACGGAAGTTGTGCGCACATTTTTTTTCAACCATTTTTCCAATGATGGATTTTCGAAATTTTAATGGTTGCTCGCTGCCGGCTCGGCTGAGCAGGCGCTGCCAAGTCCCAGTACCCAGTTCACAGCCTGAGTCGCAGTCGGAGTCAGAATCCCCGGCGCCTTCACGAACGTCTGGCATTGTCAGGGGTGTGCCCGTGCCCGTGCCCGCCTGCCTGTGGGTGGGTGGTGTTTTTTTTTAGTTTTCTGTATATTTTGCTGGGTTCTTTTTTTCATTTCCTTTGTTTGGCAGCCATTGAGGGTAACGATGTGGCTGTGCCACCACGCTGTGGGTGCAAACTTAAGGGATGGAATCGATATTTGTTTTCTATAACAAGCATCAGCCAAGCCACCCACCCACCCAACACAGACGTCGGCCTAATCTAATGCGCCTCGTGCGCGTCTCAGGGGCACAGCACAAGCCTGAGGCCTGCTGATGTTTACCGTTGTAGCTGCTACAAGCAAACAGTCCACCTATCCACCCATCTGCCACACCCCCGCACCAGCCGACTTCAGTCCTAATCAATATGCGCAAATGATAATTTTTAATGGCTTCCGAACGCGTTTGTTTATCGGCAACATTGCTGATTTGGCCATATTTGATTTTGCGCGCCCAGCGCAAATTTAATTTTAATGCCGTCGTCGACGCCTCAGCAACTAAACGGAAATTTAATTTCCAAGCAACTTTTGACGGCAACCTGAGCACACAGCGCTCGGCTCGGATCGGGCAGCCAAATATGGCCCGGAGCCAGAGAGAGCTCCACTTAATGCCGCCCATATGCGGTGGTTTTTTCGTTTCTTGTTCGGAGCTCCCTCGTCCCGGTTAGCGCCTTTTGTCTTTAGTCTGGAGCCCGATATTTAAATGCTAATTGCTTTTTAATACGGTAATTTTGGCTGCTTGGTGCTGTTCGAGGCGAGCTTATTGCGG
Source organism: Drosophila micromelanica (assembly GCA_004143825.1). Lineage (NCBI taxonomy): Eukaryota > Metazoa > Arthropoda > Insecta > Diptera > Drosophilidae > Drosophila > Drosophila micromelanica. The sequence continues at coordinate 116,993 of SCDY01000013.1, read as the reverse complement.
ATTAATTTTACAAGCTAATTTCTTATGTAAATGCCACGTTGCATGTTGTTTTTTTCCAGAGGGCACACAGCCTGCAGACCGGGCTGGTAGAGTTGGACTCGAACAGGTAGAAATTGTAAATTGGGGGGCGTTTGCTGTAATTAGAAGGTAATTTAGGTTATAATAAATATTTCCGTTGCAGCTTAAGCTTGTCCATAATGATATGCATGAGGGCGTGAGCTGTGCTTTACGAAAATTCGCTTGCCATTGATAAGAAAATTGTGTTGCCAAGGACTTAAGCTTAGTTAAAATAAATGCGGACTAATACTCTGGAAAGTCAGCCAATACCCTGTGGAATAAATTTTAACTTATTATATAAAACTTATTCTTAAAATTAGATATTTCATAGTATAGCAAAAAGAAAGTTTTGTGCAAATATTGTATTATATGGCCATCTAACACAACCAAATAGTTTCCCTCTTTTTTCTGTCTCTCTCAGTGATATTTTATACGTTCGACTGCGAACCCAAACTTAAACAAAAAACTCCTCTGATTATAAAAGTGAAATCGTATCCATGCTAATTTTGAACCATCATTCAAAAAATAAAAACTGAAAACGAGCTGACAGGCCAAACTATGGGACAATCCCCCAAAAACGCGAGACAGACACAGACAGACACAAACCGACAGATGCACGGCATATTAATCTCAAACAAACAGATATCATCGAGACATTACCTAACACACAATCAAACGCACACACACACACGCACCCTTTTTATAAAAAAAAGGAAATCTCGCTTTAAAATCCTTTTTTTTCCTGTCTCTAGCTCGTTTAATGCTAAATTATATCCGTATGCAAATAAGTTTTTTTCCCTTGATTTTTTCATTAAATCATGACGATTTGACAGAAAATGCGGAAAAAACAAGCGGCGAGGAAAAAAATAGAGAGAGAGAGAACTGATTGCCCTGGCCTCGATACGGGCACTGTGCAAAGAAAGGGTTGTCTAGCCTTTGTGCCCGAGGTCAGAGGACAAATGGTAAAGGGCATAGGCGGCAGGGGGATAGCGTTTAAAGCGACCTGAGACACGTTTAGTTTGTTTGTTTGCGCGGGCCTGCGCTTGGGGACATTAACTGCAGGAAGGAAGCAGGAGATGGGAATGCAGATGGAGGCACAGTTAAATAGGGGTTAGATCGAAATGGGGATCAATAGTTAAAAAAAAAAAAAATAAATAAACAATAAATTTATTTTAGTTATACAGCTTTAATCTTTCAAGTTTTTTGTGCTTCTCTTTTTCATCTTTGTTATTGCTGAATTCTTCCCATTCGTGCGTTTTTCGTTCTCATTCCCACTTCAGCGTTTTGTTTGATTCCAATACCTATTGATCTCCCAATCAACTGAAAGCAACCCCTAAATCAATATGCCACACAAGCCTTGTGCACATTAGCGCCACCTAGCGTTCAGCGGCAGTCGGGCCAATGCCTGTCGAACTGTTGGCAACGCCTTCAGCTCGGCTTACCTTTCGATATGTTGGGCCGTATATATAGGAGAACGGCTGCACCGAACTGTGGACTGTTATTACACTCAACTACAAGCTCATTAATGCAAAATAAACAACTGCAACCGGGCAAAGTGTGCATTATAATTTGCATGTGGCTCCCATTCCACATATCGATCCATCCATCATCAACGAACTGAACCGAACAAGCCAACTGACCCATAATAAGCTCGAATAAACGCGAATGCGTGTGCAACAGATACCTGCAACTGGACCTGGACGCCAACTTTTGATCAGTGACACAGGTTGCAAGTGGCAAGTTGTGTAAGCGCAATTTAAAATTTGCTGCTGCCATTCCCAAGTCCCCAGTTCCCAGTTGCCGGTTGCCGTTACCCAATCCGCCCCATTTGGCGGCGAATGTCGCCTTGCAATTAACACAAGTGCCCAGCGACGATGTTCCCGTTCCCGTTCCCTTTCCCTTTCCCAGAACTGGGCCTCATCTCGTTGTCCTTCGCGCATTGAGAGGTTGCGGCCGGAGTTGGGCGACGTCGTTGTCGTCCTCGTTGTCGTACTTAATGTCTGAGGCGTGCGTCACAAGCAGCGTGCGCGGCACTGTCATTAAAATAATGCATACACATGTGAAGTATGTGGGCAGTCGCAGTTGCAGGATGCATTGCCAGAGAGAGACAGAGAGAGGGAGAGAGAGAGATGGAGGCAGCTAGGTACGTAGGAAGGTGTTTATTAACAGATCGTTTGCCCTGCGTTGTCGAGGTCTGAGTGCCATTGAAATGAAGCTCCCGTTCCTCCTTCCGTCCCTCCTGTCTCTGACTTAATCAAGCATTCGAGCAGAAAATCATGCAAAGTGTCGAACAGCGCGCAATATGTTTAAAAATAATTATAATAACAGGAATTATGAAATATGCACACACACACACATCTATAAACATGTAAATATATTACAATTTACACACACACACGCTCACATGGGCTAGGCTATTATTATTAGTAGTTAATGGCCAAGTGTTTTGGCCCAGTTTACATGGCGCGACTGCAGCTCTGCAGCCCGATTGCCATCTTTATGAAGACATAACGACTCACGCAGCCAATGAAGCTCGTCCAGGAACGGCATCTGGCCTGCTCGGAGTCCAGGTCCCAGTTCCAGTCGGAAACTTATGTTCGGCACTTGGAGCTTGCGTGTAACCAAGTATTGTAATTAGAATGCACAACACCAGTCTCTGGGACCATTAAGTATATGGCAAAATTGAATTATGCGCTTTTGATGTTAATTTTTTGGCGCTTGTTGTAATTTGCTCTTGACAAGAAAAATTTGCTTAGCTGAAAAATATATAACAAGAAATAATAACCGCCATCAAAACCATGACTACAATCAGTTAAGAGTATCCAAAAAGTTTATAGATGTTTTAACTATGAAAATAATGTTCATTTTATTTTTAATTTTTAGTACTAATAAATAAAGCAAAAATTATAAACAACATTTTACATTTATTTTAATTAATAATACAAATTATAAATATTATTATTTGACTTAATATAGAATGTATTAATGGTGTTATATTTTAAGCAGTATATAGACAGATAAAGTGTATCCTGCACCTTGTTGCTGCCTCAACAAATAAAAAAATTTTAAAAAATTATATTAAAAATAAATGTCAACCAATTATTCATTATCGCTTTAATTTTTACCTTTATTTTTCTTTTCTTTGTAGTAATACCTTTGTTATTATTGGCATGACATTTATTTAAGTTTATCGTTAAATTAATTTTAAAACATTTCTCATTGAACACGATAACTGTTTTTAAATCTCATGCAAAAAAAAGCCCATATCTAAGCTTAGACTTCACTTCCAAACCAGTTTTGGGCTCTTGCAACTTTTACTTTTTAGTGGCTCAAATGAAGCGCTGTGCAAAAAGAGAATGCGCTTCACCAAAGAGCGGAAACTGGTGTCTTCCATGAGTCCCATCCTCAGTTCAGTTGGGTCTGATGTGCAAAGGTTACGTTGATGGATGTATTGTGTGTTTGGACGGAGCTCAGCAATAATTACATTTAATTTGATACAAATGAATGTAAGGCGCGCTCGAGAATTCGTCCAACAGCATTTTGCGAATGTCTCCGCTTCCCGCTGCCCCCGGCTTCCCACCACAAAAATCGTTCTGTTTGTTTTGCAGTGCGAATCCTAACGCCGGCGGTTGGTTGCTCCTGTTCCTGCGCCCGCTGCGGCGTCGTCCATTTGTGGCTGATTGAAGGGTTTCATGTCTTGTGGCATCGGCACGCAAAGTGCTGCATGTTTACACCGGCGATTATCCTCGTGTGCTCTTGTTTGCACCCCTAAACCGGCATTAAAAGAGGAGATAATTTGCCGGCCGAAGCTGATCGATTGAACACCGATCCGAGCGAGCTTTCTTGCTTAACGGCTTAAACATTGCTTGTTTGTTTTTGTTTTTTTTTTTTGGTAATATTTCTTCTTTCGTTTATTTACTTTTTTGTTATTTTTCGGCATTTTGAGCCCCGATCGTTAACGCAAATTAACGAGCAATCATCAAATCGAAGTCGCCTGATCTTCTCTTTGGTCAGACCCGTTCCTCCGCCCTCCTCCTTGGACAGCGTTTATTTTGAAATTAATGCGCAGACTGACGAATGACTGGAAATGCGCAAATGCAGTAGCAGCTGCATCAGATGCAACGGCATCAACTTGCGGTATTTTCATTAACCATTGAAATTACATCGGCCCTGGGCAGCCTGCTGGCCAGCCGGCCGGCTGGACTCGGCCTTAACCAGACTGACCGGCCAGTCTGGGCCCAGAGTCAGTCAGTTAATATGCGCGGCATTTACAACATAATTCATGGGGCGAGCTGCGCGCATCTCCTTGCCCCATAATTATGAATAGGCATTTGGGCAAGTTGTTGCCAAAGTCGCTTTATTAATTGCTTTTTAATAATTTCTGTTCGCACAGCAATTTTTACAATTTTGCTGTGGCATCTTGTTAAAAATGATTACAATTAATTTTAGCATTTTCGGTTTAACATACTTTCGCATCAATTGAAAGTTTTTAATTATTAATTTTCGCAATATTTACGGGAGCTATTTTTATATGTTCTCATTAAAAACATTTTTGAGATATTCATCGTTGAACAGACTCAATAAATAATATGAAAATTTAATTTATTATTCAATGTTCGCATGCGATGCACTGCTTGCCGCGATACAGCATCCTTGCACTGCTTGCCGACTCTGTTTGCCCTGTGAGCTTCACGGGCTGAGCAATAGATGGCGCCAGCAGCCAAATTAAGGGAGTTTATTGATGCTCGGTGGTTGAGTCTTTGGAGTATTTGCAAAACGCCATAGATTTCAATGCTAAAAAAAAGTAAATACTGAAAAATATAAATATTATATATAAATTATAATTGTTTTGTAAGTTGTATAATTGTAATTAAAACTGGACAAATTCGCTATACAAAATGTATGAAATATTACAAGTTTTATCGTAGTCAACTTTATAAATATCCCACTCAGCTTTAGCATATGTTTTCTCTCAGTGCATCATCCCTATCGCCTTTGTGCACTAATTAAACAAAAGAAACCCCTTTCACACCTTACAAAAGAAAAACTGTTACAACTTCTTTTGTGTGTCATGTTGTGAAAAATTTGCATAAATTTTGCGCAATATCAGAAATTGCAATAAACCAAAGCAAGCTAAAATATTAATTTTCACAGTATGCAGCGTCCTGTATCCTTTCCCTTATGGAATTCAAATTGTAATGCAAATGAGGCAACAATGACAACAACAGCGACGACATTTGATCGTTTTTTATTTTATTTGTAGAATTTATTACAGGCAGTTGCGATCCTCATTCAGATCCTGTGAGCAGACTCTTCGTTTGCATATAAATCATTTTTCCTTTTAGCCGAAAGGATTGCAACCCTTGCTGTCAAGGAATTTGCATGAGGACTGCCCTTTGACTCAATTTACAAACAAATCTTACCTCGAGGCGTGAGAACTCGGAAAGTAATTCAATTAGCGCTGTGGGGTTAAAAAATCGCAGTGCAACTTAATTTGAAGAATTGTGGCTGCCTACTTTGAGAATGTTTTATCTAAATTTCATTTGGATTTCATTTTGACTGGCTGTTAACATGATTTATTGAATGCGGTAGGCGGGCCCAATCCAAAGCCCAATTCACCTGCCCAAAGAGTGCTCAAATACACGTGCGCCAAATTTATTTCCATGCCATCGTCGGCGACTATTGATGTGTGCTCCTGCTGCTGCTGCTACTGTCTGTGTGTGTGTGTGTGTGTGTGTGCGTCTGTTTGCTAAAGGATAACAACAACAAGGACAGCTAATACACAATTTGCATATATTTATCCATCAAATTGATGGATGCTACTGCACACTGAGCCAGGACGAGGCAAGAGACATCCAAGCGTGGCGTTGTTGCTTTGACACGTCGCAATACCCCCAAAAGGATAATGACAAAGACAGCACCAGCCACGACAATGCCACACACAAACACACACACGCACACGCACACTCATACCTAAGAAGCACACACACACACACACACATGGACGAGACAAGCGTGAGCAATTTGCAAGGCGCTGGTGAAAAAGGGCAACAGGAAACTGGCGAGGCGCAGCGCAAGGAGCAAGAAGCATCCTTTAAGTTTCCTTTTCGCCTAGGTACCAAGCCAGCCAGCCAACCAACCAACCGACCGACACTTCAATCGTGCGACGTTCGACGAGGACAACAACGACAACGAGCGACGAGCGACGAGCAACGAGGATGACTGCCATGAGAAAATTACATTTTCTCCGGAAAAGCACTCAACCCGAAGACATCTTCCGTTGGCAGCGGCAACGGCAACTGAGAGCGGGTTTTTCAAGACGGGTGGCGGGGGGAGGGTGTTGTAGTAGTGCGGTAGAAGAAGAAGCTGCCAAGCTGAAACTGGGGGTGGGTAGCTCCCATTGCCATTTCAAGTGCCGCACACCCACATGACTACAAAAGCATTCACATGTGTGTGTTTGTGTGTGTGCTGCTTTATATCCTTTCGCCGCTGCTGCCTGATAACAAAATTTTCTATTTTATCTCGTAAAAATATATATATGTAGCACTGTACCCACTGTCTGCTCGACGAGGCCGTGACAACGAAAAAAACGCTTTACATATATTTTTTATGTTGCGATTTTCATGCCGTTGTCCTTTGGGTGTCCTCAGCCGGAGCTACTTTTGTTTTTTGGGACAACGATCGATATTTCTTATGCGCACAATTAAGCACCAGACTAAAGCCCACATTAAATCAGACCAGCCCTCGCTCTCCTGAAAGTCCTTTTTATTCCATTTTCCATTGCCTACATCGCGGCGCGGCCAAACTCTTTTCGCGGCCTTTAATTTGCCGCGGAGCTTTAATGAACAGCTGCTCGGCTGGCGCACCGAAACTGGCGATAAAAATAAAGAAAGCGCGTAACAGAAGTCGCGCAAAAATTAAAAAGAAAATGAACGAACGACGTCGACGTCATCAGCTGTTGCTGTTGCTGCGCTGTCGTCATTAGTGAGCGCGGAGTGCGGGGCGGCGGGGAGCGTCGGGTGGGCGAAATGAATGAAAATAAAAAGCGCGCAAATGAAAATGAGCGCTAAAGCACGTGTTGCCGCCTCGTAAACAGGAGAGAGAGCGAATTAGAGATGAGAGAAACTGGACGCGACTAATTGCGATGAAAGCCGTGAGAATTGTTTATAACTGTTTTTAACAACCATCGAACTGTAATTGGAGGACAAATTAAAGAGTAAACTTATTAGTAGCTTAAACTGCAAATTTGAAAAAAAAATATACGTAATATTTAAAGACCTTCGGATTTTCTTTATTTTATCTAGATAATAAGTAATATTATGTAATCAAAGTAACAGATAAGGCATATAAAACAGAAAATCAATATCGCCCATATCGATTTTCACTAAATATGCAAATATGCTCTTAACTTTATTGAACGTTCTTCCTCTCGCACTCGCTCTTCAATTCTTTGCTGCTCGCCAACTCTCTCCGGTCCGGATTCACAATTAAAAAGAGCAACAACAAAGAGCAAGCCAGTTCCCATGACCCACTCCAAGGCACCCACAAAAGCAAAGGACCATCTCCATTTGCCGGCATTGTTGTTGCTGCGTGTCCTTGAACTAGAAACCCGTTTAATTTAACTGTTGCTTAATTGCTGACAGCGACGTCGACGCCACGTTACGTCATTAAATTTTTGTTTCCTGCGCTGCCAATGGCGATGGTTCTGCCGCTGCTGCTGCTGATACTGCTGCTGCTGCCGATGCTCTGCCGCTGTCGTAAAACTTCATTTTTGGGTAATTTTCGGCAGTCTTTGTTTCTCATTTCATTTTCGTTCATTACATGCTGAGCGTCACGTTCGGGGCGTAGTGTTAATTTGTACGTGCCAAATGCCAAAACGTTCCCTACAGCAATTATGCTACACGAAACGGAATGGAACTTTGCTGCTGCTGCGTTTGACTATTGCTGGTGGTGGTGGTGGTAGTTGCTCTCACACTCACTTTGGCAGAGCAGTGCAAGCGAGAGGCCATATGCCGGCCTCTGCGAGTGACAGAGATGAAGAGAGAACAACGACAGCGGCAGGACGCCTGCGCACTGGACGCTGCTAACGCTGCCGCCACCGCCGCTGCCGCCTTGTTTCCCCTGACAGTCACGAAGCCGGCTACGAAGCAGCGTGTGCAGCGCTAAAGGCAAATAATGGTGGCCCGGTCTGCTGCTGTTATTGCCGCTGCCTCGGGCCAGGCGTCAACAGCGACAGAGACAGCGACAGAGGCAGCAGCAGCGTTGCTGATAGCTGCAGGGGCTGTGTACGAAATTTGCATGCGCCCGAAATCGGGTTAACTATATGAGTGTGTGTGTGTGTGTGTGTGTGTGTGTGTGTATACGAGCAGAGACAGAGGTTGTGGCACATTGCTGGTGGGTGGCTGGGTACGATAGGGGGGCTGGAGAGGCTGGAGTGGGGAGCCATCGCTTCAACAATATTGCTGTATTTTTGAAATTCCAATTTGCATATTTTGATGTGCGTCATTGTCGTTCGACTCAACGACCGACAGTCTCTCATGCTGTCACGCTGTCATGCCGTCATTCTGCCGTATTTTTGTATTTTATAAATTTCATAAAACTGTCGATTGACTGCGCCTCAAAGCAGGCAGCGTTCGTTCTATCTGCAACTTAAGTCAATTAGTCGAAATCGCTGTGGCAACCACCAGTTGCAAGGCTTCGTCGATAGGTTATTCACCTTCCATTATTATCCTGCGCTGGGCGTCTAATCAACAAAGTGCCAGACGATAATGACGACGCCGGCGCAGACGCTGGCGTCGCTTAATGAATGCCAAGCGAAAGCAGAATGCAAAACAATAACTTCCAAACGGAAGCGCCGGCATCACCTTGACCTTGAAACCCACATTTAAAATAATTCACTCGTTAGCGCAGGAAACAGCAACAGCAACAGCAACAGCAACAACTTCAACATCATTATCATCATCAACGACGACGGAGGCTGCGTCGCAGCAAAACAGCAGCCGGCGCACAGGCAAAGTAAAAACACAGAGACACAACCATTATCTCATCAACGAAAATGAAAATGAGCGAAGCAGCGCAGCAGAGGCAGCCACCCTCAGGGCTCGGTGGCAGCGACGTCAGCGATGCTCCCATGGCCGCCTCATCAGCTGCGAATGCTCTCATTATCATTTATTCATTTTCGTTTCATTCATTCGCATTCATTTGGCGGCGGCGTCGCCGACTGGCGCTCTCTTGTGGCTTGCGCCAAAACAAACTAACGAACGGCACACGCAAAAAGAGGACGAGAGCGCCGCAACACGACGTCTGCAGTGGCAGTGGCAGTGGCAGTGGCAGCGGCAGCAGCGAGTGGGTTGTGAAGTACATTTTTAATGGGTGAACGAAATTATAACGCAGCCAAGGAACAACTGGCAGGTGGATGCGGGGGCCCAACAGCCAACAGCCTGAAATAAATGAAATGAAACAAGCGGAGCTCAGCAGCAACAGCAACAGCAACGGGAACAGCAACAGCAGCGAGGCGAAGTCGCTGTCGATGTCGCTGTCGACGTCGACCGATGCTCCCTGACTAACTACGAACTTGGCTCATTTTCACAGAGGAGCGGCAATGACGTTGCCACTGTTGCCGGCTGTTGCACTCCCGTTTTAATGCAACAGTTTTTTCGGCATTTCTACACCCCCACACACACACACACACAAACACACACACACACACCCACTAATGCGGCTGCATTTGGCCTTGCAGCCGAAACATGAAAACGAAAGCGAAATTAAAATTGGAAAATAAATTAATAGCCAAAACGTGTTCGGCTGAGTTGGGCGTGGAAAATGCGAAAAGCAACCGAAAGCTGAAATTGCATTGCCAACTGTCGAGCAATAATTAAAATGCGAACATGTGCAAAGTTTTTCGACAAATATTCAAAATTCAAATTGTATTTCGATAACTGAGAGAATGAGAGAAACCTTAAAGTTCGTCTTTTAAATTTAAATTATTTTGAATGCATGACTAGTTTTGTTTGTCAAGAAAAGAAATCTGTTTAAAATAATGTTCAATATTTGATTGCTATATCTTAAGGTATCCCCATGTTATCCTATGGAATCTTGGCTAATTGAAAGACTTTCAAGTGAACATCGACAAAAAACTGTGCAAGCCATTTTAGCCAACGAGGACAATATAAACCTGATTCTATCTGCACATGCCGCAATCATTCCCTGCTCCTTTTTTACCAATCTTTCATTCTTACCTAACTCTTTTGTTTGCTGCAAAGAAAAGTCATTTCTGTGCTGATTCAAAGGATAGCTGCTTCCAATCGCTGGGCCCAAAAAGCGAACAAAGAGCAAAAAGCAAAGAGGCTAAGAAAAAACGCGCCAATTGCGAATAGTCAACCGAAAAGGAGGAGAAAGAGCCTTAACTGACCTTTTTTGTTGGCCGGGGTGGACACAGTCCAAAAGGAAAATCATTGGAAAAACAGTTTTACAAAAGGATGTCACAGTTTCATTTCGCCTTTTGCTGCCTGGTTGAATTCAGTCAATGTTTGTGATTAGAATCAAAGGACACGCAAAATTGAAACTGAATGGCTTAAGGCTGCAGATATGTCGCTATATATGGTATTCAGATATACATAAAATATAAATATATACTCTATATGTTTGCACTGATATTAATGCCTAATGGCTTTTATTTGGCAATGCTCTTTATTGTAAATAAGATTAAAGGGCGACGCCAGCTATATGAAAAGCGCTTTTTTGCGCAAAGGAAAATGGCAAATTTCCAGTACATTAATATGGCAGCCGATAAGGCAAACCGAACCGAACCGGAGCGGGAGGGGGGCGTGGCTGCCACTGCTACAGCAACAGCAACAGCTACATGTGTGACATATCACATGACATTTTGCGCGTTGTATTTTCAAAGAGTTTTTTTTTGCGAATTTCTCTTGCCTCGAAATTGAATAAAACAACCTGAAATGACAAACGAACGAACAGGGTAGCGGAGGGCGGGGGGCGGGCATGTTGGCAACAGGGTGGGTGCCGTTTTTTCGCGCAATGTGTATGCGTGTGTGTGTGTGTGTGTGTGTGTGTGTGTGTGTGTGTGTGTGTACTGCACGTGTGCACCCGTAATTTTCCATTTGTGAACTTTTCCCTTTGCGCTGAACGCTGTAGATTTTCACGCTTCCGGCATGCGAGCAACATTGATGAAGCTGCCGCCGTCCCGGCCGCAGCTTGACAGCAAGATAGACACAACAACAACAACAACAGCTAGGACTCACTAACAAGCTCCCTGCATACACATACACACATATGTTTGTGTGTGTGTGTGCGTGAGGGTGTCAATTTGCAAAAAAAAAAAAAAAACATATACAACCAAAAATTTGCGTTAAGCAAAAATCGAAGTTTAAAAATAAATGGAAGACAACTGACGCTGATGCTGATGTTGGGTTCGTCCGAGTCCTGTTGCCGTGTCCTGTTTGTTTATGCAGCCTATACGTGTGTCAGCCAAGAAGAATTAAAAATGGCTGCCAAGCACCGATGCGTGTGTGTGTGTGTGCGTGTGTGAGTGTGTGTAATAAGATATTTTAGTGACTTGTGTCACAACGCGTGCAAATCCATCAAATGCGAATATTCGAAGAAGGAAACTCCACCCCAACCCCAGAGAGAGAAACGCGGCTAAGAACTGGGCTCGCTGTGCTCGCTTATTTGTAATGGGATCACAAACACACTTCAATTTCATTTGTGACGCTTTACGCACAAACACACAGACAGACAGACAGACAGACAGCGGCAGCTAGGGCGAATTGTGGGTGGGGGGGTGGCAGAGAGCGTATCAATCACAAATTAATGAGATGTGAGTGCCGCAGCTTTTGCCAGTTTCAACTGTCGGTTGCCAGTTTGACGCTTTCTTTCTTTTTTCCTTCCCCAACTCCTTGGTTTTTGGCCCGGTTTTTATTTCGCCTTTTTGCGCTTTTAGTGCAGACCAAACAAATTTCGCTCACTTTGGGATGCCTCGCATGCAAATGCCATTTCTCAGTCCAAATTACACAATTCATCACATTTCATTTGACTCGACTTGAGTCAAGCAGTCAAAGAGACCAACAGAACAGAATCCTGGTCTCCTCCTCGTTTCCACAGCGAATGTGTTTCCAATTCGGTTTTTTTTCTTGGGTCCAAATTGCCAGTCGGTGTTTTTAATAGGTTTTTGTGACAAAAGCTTTCATGTGATGCGAACTGAAAGAGAGAATTTTGTGTTTTGTTTTTGGTAATTGAAGTTAATTTTATTTAACGATGTAAACAATTCAATTTGCAAAATATGTGCATGTCTAATGTCAAGAGAATAATTAAAATTATGCAATGGCATGTCTTATTTGCTTAAAATGATTGTGTCTTTATATAAAATGTAGAAAATTAAATGCTTTTGATTTACATTTTAACAATGTCAAATGTAATTGAATTATTAAATTTTACCAAACGATCATGGATTAAATAAATTTACTTTGTTGATACCTATAACTAAATTCAGAGATAATAATAAAATATCTAAAAGTCCACTTTTGTTTATATTGAGTTGTTCTTAAATAAACTCTGCCCTTGAATCATGTACACTGTTCAAAAATAGCAACACCTTTCTTGTTCCCTCTAACTGAGCAGTCAATCTCAACGAAAAATTTGCTAAGTTGGTGCTGCTGAAAAGTTAAAGAAAACCCAAAAAATTGCCTGGTAATCGAGTACAACCGGTGCGCAATACCTTGTTCACAGCACAAATATGTGATAACATTTAAAATGTATTAACTATTGTTCTTAAACACTGAATTAATTTGACACGGCTTAAATACAAAATTGAAATACCGAACTTTTTTAGAGTCGCTGTTGTAGAAAACCAATCTACTCTTCATACCAACTGAAGTGGGTATGAAAATCCAAGCTCAGCCACCAAATTGCGCAGCGTCATAAAATGTAAAAATTTTCAATTGTCTACAATTTGTGTGGTGTGCGCGAGTGAACTCCACGCCGAGTGGAGACTCCACCCGGTCGAGGATGGGGCGACTGAGCAGAGCAATAGCCAGCACATTTTCATAGCTGGTTACACAGTTTGGCAACGCGTTGGCCGCTTACATTGTTCACATGCTGCCGTTGCGACTAACTTGGCTGAAAGGCAAAGTATTAGAAATACAATAAAGTGGAGTCAAAGTGAAAAGTTTTACGCAGCGGCTGCTCCTTCGTTGTCGACCAACAAAGAAATGGTGCAAAAAACTGCTGCTGCTGCTGCTGCTGCGAACCAAAAAAAAAAACACACTTTGCAAACAGCAAAGTTTTCTGGCGCCCAACTACCCAACTACCGAGTACCTTGTGACCAGGCGCTGAGTGGGGACCACAAAAGCGCTACCACAAACAACTTTGTTTGCCACATGCGAGCTCCTCCCCCCATCCCACTCCCACTTCCATTTCACTCACATGCATCGAGGCTGAGTCTGTTTGAGGCGCAGCTTAAAAACTTTTAACAATGCACAAAGCGGCAAAGTGATTTCTTTCATATTATTAACTTGACGTGAGTGTTGCATGTACGGAGCTCACATGTGAAGGGCCCAAAGAGCTGAAAAGCCAGCAAAGAAGAAGAAGAAGAAGCATTCAAGTGGCAGCTCCCTTCGGGGCCAACTGCGCTAATCAGAATGCCACTTGACCGTAAAGCCTACGCATGCGTGGCGCCTTCAACATTTCTATTACGATTTCAATTAAAAAACGCTTTTAATTTATATTTGTGCCAACAACGGATTGCTCACCTCAAACCAAAACTGAACCAACACCTACGGACTTCACGCGATGACTGAACCGTGCTGCTGCTGCTGTTCAGGATGTGCAGCTGTGCCAAGCGGCTGTCTCTCACTGATGCAAATCGCAATAAATTGTAATTTATGCAGCAGAGCCCGCTGCGAGCTCATCCGCGATGGGGTTGCCTAGCTGGCTGGCCCTTTGGCTTGATTCAAGCCAGGTAGGCAGACTCAGCTTCTGTGCGTGTGTCTGTCGCTTTTCGAGGCGTTTACGCAGGCGCATAAATTAAAAAGGTAAAACAACAACAACAAGAAAAACCCCTTTTGGCTGTGTTGACTACTGCCGCTGGCAGGTCACGTAATGCCCACATCAATCGTAGCACAGCGAATTTGAATGGCCAACGGAGGCCTCGCAATTGTCCTGGCAGCCTTTTGGAGGCGTCGTCCTTCTGGTCGGCTTATCAGCTGACAAATTTCCGTGAGTTTGGCTAAGTCCCTGACATTTGATTGATGAGCGGGCGTTGCTTTTTGGGGGTATTACCGCCAGAGCTTAAGCCAAAGGACTTTACTTTAATGTTACGTTTTATTAATGGTAAGCAAATTATATTCATTTATAAATTTTTTGAAATATTCTAAAAAAATATACTAACACGTGTATAAAACATTGCACTTGAAAAATCTCATGGGTAACCCTTTAAACCGACAATACCCATGACATCAAATAAAATACGCCAATAGGATAAAACTGGGGAATAAAAAACTACCATGTAAATGTTTTGTTAAATGCGCGCGAGACACAAAACTAAAAAAATCGGCATAAAATTCAAAGCGGCGCATAAATCAACAACTTTTGTTTTTCTGCCATTGCACAGATAACAGAGCAAAGGATGCGACCCCCTCCCCTTTTCCTGGGCCTGCCCCTATCCCAGCGGTAGCTTAACATATGCTCGCCCATTAACAATTGTCAGTCAGGCAGGGGGCATTATGAATATTCATAGTTCGATTTTTGATTCGACATTGTTTAGAATCGGCGTAACGTAAATTAAAAGGCAAATTTATAATAATGCGATGCACAACCGCACCCCCCTGCCCCTGTCCTATCGATAAATGCGCACAAACCACTTTCGATTTTCGGCGCAAATCGGCAATAAATCGCCTTTGGATCGCACACTAGACAATGGGCCAGACAAAAGGGTTTCGAGAGCATCCTTTCTGTGTTTGTTGGTTTTCCTGTCAAATGAGTTGCCAAAGGGTTACTCCGTATAGTTATCCGGGTACCTGACTTTCCGCCGCTCGCTACGCACAAACATTGAAAACAACAAACTCGAATCTCTCGAGTGTCTGTGGTTGTACTTAATTAGAGTTTTATCAACAGCAAACACACACAGATACTGAACGAAAGTTTCGAACTAGATTTCATGCTCAAATTGCTGATGTGGGACTTGATGTCTCTTTGCATATGGCTGAACATCATCTGCATCATCTTGCCCCTATTTCAATGGCTATCATATCATAGTCCTTGCTACCTAAGCCTGCTTAAACGCTTTGTCTCTGGCTTCACGCTTCGTGAATTTGATTGAGGATTTTATGCTTTATTTGAATAATTTGATGCAGCTTCTTTATGGCGCTTGAACTGTGGCAAATAAATTTGAAACTGTTGCTAAAAGAACTTTTCATAATATATATATTTTTTACTCTTTGTTTTTTTGTGAGCAAGAACTTTTGAAACTGAAAGTAAAAACTTTTCCAACTAAAAGCGAAGCACTTGACAGGAACAACTGCTTCGAGTTGGTTCTCAATAAACCCATATTTACTGTTAATGATAAGGAAACAAACAAGACAAGGATTATCGTTATAATGAATGTGAAAATCTATAGTTAGTAAAATCAAACAGTTCAGTCAGATAAATATATAAGCCATATTACAATGTTGTAATTGAAAATGATTATATTATTTAAACTATGGGGATACAGTTGTAACAACGAAATTATATTTTCTATTTATATTTATATTGGTTATAAACTCTCCAGCTAACTAAACTCATCGCATATATTCATTTAATATAACAAAACAATATTTCATTTTTGAATTTTCAAAAATGTTTCCTAAGACAGCTATATCCAGTCGACTTCAATGTAAATACTTGCTTAAACAAAAATACGGATGCAAGCTCTAAATATCAAATAAAAACAATTGATTGTTTATGTTATAGTATATATTTAATATATAATTAATATTTATATTTGTATTGCTTTGGAAATCAGTTTCAAAAATGATTAGATGTTCGAAAATATATTTTTTTTTATGTAAATAAAATAAATATTTTAATAAATAAATATAAATAAATATTTTCGCGCTCCAATTGTGATATTCGCTATTTACTCAGCACATCTTCTCCTTAATGAAGTCAGTACAAAAACAAAATTGAGTGGGAAAAATAAATGAAATTAAGGCCAGTTTGCCAGTCTGACGCTGTTGGCTTGTTTCTCTGTTGGCCACACACTTCGCAGCCACCCAACCACCGCACGCAGCCTGAAAATTTCAATGTTTTGAGTACATAAAAAAATGGTTCTCAACTTTTTGTGCTTTGGCTCATTCTCATTCTCATTTGCCGTACGCTGCTGCTGTCTTTACGCCAGCGTCTGTGTGTGTGTGACTGTGTGTTTGTGTGTGAGTTGAGCGCAATTAATTAAAACTTTGTTGGGGCTGGTTATGGTCGTGTCCTTGTGCGGGCGTCGTTTTTGTCGCCGTCGTCGTCTTCGTCTGGCGGAAAAATTATGTCAAAGTGTCTGCTAGCGCTGTTTGCTCCTTCTGCATCGGCTGCGTCTTCAGCTTCGTCCTTTGGCTGTCTGGAGCGTTCGTGGGGATTCCCTCAATTATTTGTGCTGTCGACGTCGACGCCGACGCCGACGCCGGCTCATTTATTTGCAGCTTAATTTGTTTTTACTTTCAGCTGAAAGTTTTGCGGCCCTTGTTGCCACTTGTTGCCGCCTCTCTCTGGGGTACGTTTAATGAAATCAATTATGACAGCAACTGTTGGCGGGCGTGTGATGAAAATTAAATGCCACAAGCGACTGGCAACAATTTGTCAACGCACAAAAGGCGCAACATTAATGCAGAGATTGGTTCACTGAGTCCACAACCTGAGCGCTGAGCTCTGAGTTGGGCGTTAGGTTGGGGTAAAAGGAATTGGTATGGATTTTTTTTTATTTCGGATACGTTCCTGGGCACATCCTGCTTCAAGTGGCGCGTTCCGTTGCGAACACAAGCAGAAGCTGCCGCACAATGGCCGTTGTTGGTCCTGTTCTCGTTTAGCTTCAGCTGCTCCTTGCTGCCATTTAAAATTCATGCAGCCCACGCTTGCTCCTTTCACATATGCAGATGATGTTTGTTGACTATCCAGCACAGCCTCGGAAATACTTACACACACAGACTCTTATAAACGAGGCACGCATCCTGTGCGACACATTCAATTCAACATTCCCTATGCGTACCCTATAGCTCCTGCCGCCCTCCGTCCTCCCCCGCTTTTGCCCGTACCCCTTTCACCTTTTCAACGAGCTTCACTCGTTGTTGTCGTTTGATTTTTATTCATTTCTCGCATGACAATGACGCTTATTATGAATTCTTTGTGATTTTGCGTGTTTTTTCTTTTATACTTTTTTTTTTTGCTTTTATTTCTTTTCATATTTTCAATATCTCTTCAGCTCCTGCCGTTTCCCCTCTGGCCCGAGTTCCAATCGAAATAACTTGCATGCGGCATGATTGTTATTCAAATGTGATTTCTGTGTTCAGTTATTTTCTTTTCGTATGTGTCCTTGTCAGGCGTAACCTCGCATCCTTTACCCGCCTTTACCCTCGGTTGGCGTTCTCATTTCCCTCTCAGTTTCCCCTCCCGCTCCTTTGAGTGCCTTCGCGCATGTTGTTTGCTTAACATTTTGTATTCAAAAATAATTATTTAGATTGTTGCATTCGGCATGCGAGGAATTTGATTTGCGATTTGCGATTCTCAGGTTTGAGTTGCATGTGTGTGTTAGCTGAGGTGTGTCGGTGTTGGGGTTGGGGTCGGGGGTGGTCTGCAGTCTTTGACCTTTTAATTTATGCTCATTGGAATGCCAACAAATTGCGAAATATTTTATTCAAACAATTATGCATATTTTTGCTGGCAACAACATATCTATTGGTATTTCACATTGCAATTACATACTTGAATCTATCAAAAATTATTGATTAAATATTTCAGAAATTTATCCACATCCCACATTCATGCGGTTGACTGCTCAGCAATATTTTCGAATAGGAGAAAATGTTTTCTTAGAACTTTACTTTAATTTTCTATCCCACGTTTGTTGCCTAAGATAATATTAATTTGCTATTCTTAGATCTGTAAACTTTTTAAGAAAATCTCTGCCAAATTTGTAATGTATTTTTTTTCGATTTTTGCCACTGCCTGTGGGGCAACAACGGCAACTGTTGCAAACGAGTCCCGCAGCTGTTTATGGGCCCCTTGAAAATTTCGTACAGCGCAGACATAAAATTCGAATTGATGACGCATCATGATGGTGTCATAAGAAAATTTTCACAATTTCCACTAAAACCCATTTAAAGTGTTGCCAGTTCCTAGCCCTGTGCCAGCCCCTCCTGTGTCGCCAACCCCTCCCAAGGACCTGTTCTTGCCGCTCGTGAAATGCGCGTCGATTAAACCTTTCTTTTATGCGCTGTCTTTTTGAAGTGCGCCTTTGTCGGGGGCTGGCCAACAACGTTGTGTTCGCGGCTGTCATCAAAAAATATTGTATTGTTATTATTTTATTTTTATGCGCCCTCGCTGTTATTTGCATAAGGATGGCCTGGTCCGGGTCCAAGCCTGGGTCCGGGCCGGGTCCGGGTCCGGGTCCGGGTCCGGGTCCGGGTCCCGCTCTGGGTTCGAGTTCTGTGGACCAGCAGCAGCAGCAAACAAAAAGCGTTTCACTCGCTTATTTCGCATTGTAAATTTTTATGCCAGTTTGTATGTGTGGGCGGTTCCCCGTCTCCCGTCTCCCGCGTCCCGTCTCCTGACCCCGCTCCGGCTCCAGCAATCACACACATTGTAATTGAACACACACGCTCGAACGCATTTTGTTTAGATTTAATTTTTTTTCGGCGTCCTTTCTGCAACTTCTTTTGCCGTTTCTACATCATTCTGAGTCGCCTCTCGTTCTCGTCATGTTTTTTGGCTGGTTTGGTCCTTGTTCCCATTCTGTTTCTGGTGCTGCTCCTGGTCCTTGTCCTTGTCCCGTTCCTCGGCTTGTTCTTCTTTATGCTTTTGGCTTCGGAGTCGTCGACATAAAATGCAAAACAGAATTTCATTTTCAGCAGGAATGTTTCTGTTGTAGTTGTTGTTGTTGTTATTGGGAATGCTACAACATTGTTGAAGCATGTAATATCCTGCCAAGGATAAGGGTTGGAATACACCCCACACACACACACACACACACTCGAACACTCGCACACTCACATACTTCTTCTCATCATGTATGGGTTTTGAGTTGTTGACGATTTCTGCTACGTTTCGTTTTCTTTTCTGTTCTCATTTTATTTATTTTATGTTTTTTTTTGTTCGCCCAACACATTTTTTCATGCGAATTTAGTTTATTGGTTTTGTGTGTGACTGTGGGAGGAGCTGAATCATGTGTGTGAGTGTGTGTGAGAGTGTGTGCCCGGTCTTTTTTGGGGTGATTGATTGGCATTACGAGTTGCCATTTACATACACATTTCATTTATGCAAATACTCGCAATTCATATTCCACAAATACTTGCCGAATTACAATAAACATTTTGCAACAACAATGACACACAGAGAGGATGTTGGGCGGAGGAGTAAGAGGGAAAGAGAGCGAGAGAGAGGGAAGGGCTTATTATAAGCCCGATTTCGCATTCGTTAAGCATTCTCGCAGCTAATTTCCCTTCAAGATTTGCGCCAGTTAGATATCTATTTAGATTTAGATACAGATCAGCCAACTGTCTGTCTGCCTGTCTGTGTGTAAATATATTTGCCTATCCGACTATCTGCCGGTTGTGCCTGCTGTTTTTGCTTAATTTCCTGTTAAGCTATTTTCAATATTTCGGGTAATGAAGTTGAGCGCACAGCAAAATGGCAGCGTCATGCATTCAAGGCGTGGCAACCAAATGACAGCCCAGTTCCAGTTCCGCAAAGTATTCAGTAACCAGTCAGTCAGTCATTAAGTCAGTCAGTCAGTCAGTCAGTCCATAAGCCAGCCAGCCTATCGGATATTTGTAGAAATGCGCCCAAGTGTGCGGCAGTTCCACAGTTATGCATGACGAGCAATGCTGATGAGGAGGCGTTTACTTAACAGCACTGTGGAACCAATTACATTGTCAAGCATTTCTAATTACACTACATAAAGCTTGCTAGGTGTGAATGTCTCAATACTGTGCTTGGGATGCCTTTAAAATTAAAAAAAATGGGCAAATTCGAAAGTTGTTGAAAGTTTTTGAATTTATAACATAAGTACGATACATGTTATTATAATTTATATAGTCAAAATAAATGTACCAAACAAGACACAAATTATTTGAAGTCAAAACTTGAAATTTTATAATTAAATTATTATTATTGTCTTTAACATTCTACTTCAATGATGAATTAATGTCATACCATAAGTTATATATTTTCTTTTCGTTTTATTTTGAGTCAGTTTTAAAGAGGAAATTTTATCCCAAACATGGTAATGAATATAAAATATTTTCTCTTCAAGCTAAACAATTTTGTAAACTTTTAAAATCTTAAGATTTGCTTAATTTTATGCGATTCTCAGTAGCACGCTGTACCACTGTTTCGATGTTATGTGAACCGCACAAGAACAACAAACGGGACAGCCCGGCTTCCCTTTGCCGCCTGAACGCTTATAATGTCTAGGACTTGGCTTTAAATTAGCATTTTGCATAAATGTTTAGCATGTCATCATAAAGTACGACACACACACACGCACATCGAGTTGAAACATCAAACAGCCATAACGCAACACGCTGCGTATGCGTAATGTAGAGCCACACCAGAACGCACTTGGAAGCCAGTATTTTTTACAACCTGCTTGGGCAGAGCCTGCCCCTGTGCTTCTCTCAAAGGATGCCACATAATCGTATTTCAGCGCATTTGGTGTAAACGCTTAAAATTGTTGGCCCAAATACCCGAGCATATTTTGGGCGCGGCTTCTGCGGCTGCGGAGCAGATTCATTTGTGCAATCAGCTAAAGCTATCGGGTCTGGAAAATCGCTGCCTAGGTAATGCCTCTATCGACGGGCAGAGGAAATTAATGTGCCCTTTTGTGGATTGGGTGGCATATCATCTCTTTGACTGAGCTGCCGATGCCTGCCGCTGACGTCTGCGCCGAGTGTGGCAGATTAATGATACTAAAAACGCAATTTGCCTGCCGCCACACACACACACACACAACCACACACACACATAGAATACACCAGAAATTCTGGATGCCCAAACCACTTCTGATTAGCTTTTGCCAGCGGCTTTACGGTCATTAGTCGCTGCTCAGGAATTTGGCTTATTGGATGCCAAAGTTGAGTGCACAAAATCGCCAACTACTTGGAAGTAGGAGGCCCCGCCCAGTTATGCCCCCTTACATGCCAGGCTAACTATACACAAATTATAATAAAATATTTTGTAAGCCAAATAACTCGAAATGCCTTTTTAATGTTGTAGAAAATATTCATGCAGGCAACAACTACAAGTTTTCTGCATTCACATAAAGAAAAGAAAAGGATCTTATAATAAATTCTACTACGGGCAACAAGATGACGACGATGAGAGGCTCCTTGTATTCGTTTTCATATGTGCAACCGAGTCCTGATGAGTTGCGCCAGGAGTTGCCTGAAGTTGCCTTTTTAAATTTTTTTTTATTTCTCTTTTTTTTTTGTTCAAATTGTTGCATGCAAATGTTGCTAGGGTAGCTGACTTTAGTGTAATATAAGTACGTAATATGTGTTGTAGTTTCATTAGGATTACAGTTAGCTTGGCTGCTGTTGCTGCAGCAGCTTTTGATGGCTGCCTGCTTATTGAGTTATGACGCATGCGAATTGTAAGTAAAAGTCTGAGATGCAAATAAAAATTTGCTGCTTATAAAAGTCGACAACTGCCAACAGTCTCTATAGTTATAAAGTCGCTATCTGTATATCTGTGTGTGTGTGTGTGTGTGTGTGTGTATGTTTGTGTGTGTGTGCTGAACAA
This sequence comes from Drosophila micromelanica, assembly GCA_004143825.1. Classification (NCBI taxonomy): domain Eukaryota; kingdom Metazoa; phylum Arthropoda; class Insecta; order Diptera; family Drosophilidae; genus Drosophila; species Drosophila micromelanica. The sequence continues at coordinate 94,940 of SCDY01000013.1, read as the reverse complement.
AAGCTTTGCCTTTGGTTTTGGGCATGGGAACGGGAACGGGGGTGCATTTCATGGGCAAATCACAACTCATAGTTAAGCCTACCCCTAGGCGAGCTTGCTTTGCACTGAAGTTGCAGCTGATCCATAAAAGTATGTTGCATGCAGCACAACAAGAACAACAGCCACAACACAAAAACATTGCTCGAGTGCTGCAGCTTACGAATAGTTGCCAGAGTGCCTCATAAAACGTACGGCAAACAACAAATTGAGGCATTGCCGAGTGGGTCGACTGAATGCAGCATGCAACATGGAATGACTTCAAGTAAATTACAACCGAAATCAGAATTTGTACTGCGATTCCATTAGAAATACAATTTAACGAATTTAAAAAGGTCAAGTTTGAGTACTCGTAAATTTTATTCATTAATGAAATAATAGATGTATTTAAATGGCAAAAAAGTACTCGACTGAGTTTAGGCAGAGAATTTACATTTCGGCGTTACTTTAGCACACAAATAGAATTAAAAATCTAGCATCGATTAAAAATTGATGTCGCTATTTTTGTTTACCAAAATCAGTCCGATGTAAATTCATGTTAAATTCAATTTTCTGGCCAACCAATCAGTATATTAAAGCATCAGTTCCTGTTGCTATTTATTTTTGGTCCTGGACCAGCCTCCAACATCGATTTGAGGCTGTTCCCTGATTTTGCTGCTGCTTCTGGCATGTTGAATACGGTTGTCGTTTTTGTTGTTGCTGCTGCTGTTGCATTTTACATTTTTACTTCGTTAACTTGATTTCCGCTGGCAAACTGGAATGCAGCCATCGAAAAAGTTGACAGCTTGAAACGGCTGAAAGGCCTCAACACTGCCAGCTTGAATTTAAATTTAAGTTTTCCATTTTGTGTGTTTTATTTTTTTTTAAATATTTACGCTGTCTAAATATTTGCTGGGCTGGCGAACGGGAGTCGCTTGTAAAGCGTAAAAATATGCGAAATTCAATTTACGCCAAACAAAATCATAATCCATCTATCATTCATCAACTGCAGCGAACACTTGGCGCAAATGTCTGCGGCAAACGGAAGGAACTTCATAGATACGCGAGCTACACACACACACATAAACCCTCGATTGTATCTGTGTGTGTGTGTGTGTATTTGTGTGTACTCTCATGCCAGGGCTTTTCTTTATTTCTTTTTACATATTTTGTTACGCTTGTAAAGCTCAAATCCCCAGCGTATAAGCATTTCTACTTCAGCTGCTCAGTTTAGCGCCGCCTTAGCCCATTCCATTCCCAAGCCCATGCCCCATTCTGGCCCCATTCTGGCCCCATTCCGGCCTGCCTCATCGTGGCGCCTCTGTTTGCCTTTGTTGCGTGCGCAAAACCAAAAAATGACAAAATGCGTGGCCTGCCAGCTGCCTGATAAGGCACCAGTTCTTCTAACTATTGATGGGCTCGACTGCTGCGCAACTTCAACGGCTCCAGAACAGCAGCAACATCAGCAACATCAGCAGCAGCGAGTTTAGTCTAAAACTGTGGTGGATTTTTCCACGGAGGGGTAGCACGCACCACGCACTGCGTTTTCCATGGGTCTGGCTTCAAAGCCTGGAAGCATGCTGCAGTTTTTTTCATTTCGTTTTTTTTTTTGTTTTTTGTATCTTTAGCAGCACAGAGGAGAAATATCCACCTGAGGGGGTTGCTGCCGCTGCCGCTGTCGCTGCCACTGCTGCAGAGAGCAAAAAAAGAGACATCAAGTGCGCCGGCGCAGAACTCAAAGTTGATGGCCGACGCTGCCGGCAGCGCAGCACTTGACGGCCATTCGGGGGTGGCAATTGGACTGCTCGAGTGCTTCCAGCGGCAACTTGGCTACGTCCACGCTGAAAACAAACGCCAGCCAGAATTGCTGTGGGCAGTAGCAGTTGGGCCTTACGCCCGGCTGGTGCGTCCTATCCAATACTGTCCTGGTCCTGGTGTTCTCTTGGCTCGTCAAGCGGCTCAGACTTCGACTCAGACTCAGACGGATTCAGATACGGGACTCTTCAAGACACTCGCTTCGCTCGCTTGGCGGCGTTGTGTCTGTGGCTTCGTTTGATTGTGTTCTTTGGCAGCGACGTCGCTGCCGACGACGACGTCCGCTCCATGAACGCCTGCTTCTAACGTGATTACTCCAATTCCAATCCGTGTGTGTGTGATAAGAAAGCAAAACGCGAGCGCCAAAGTATCTTATGGAGTCAAAGTCGAAATCATTCCTTAACGCGACGCGTATCGGTTCGGTTGTACGCGTTTCTACTAAGAAAGTTACTTGTGCTAAGGATAATACAAGATGCCTCTTAATGGCACTGTGATTATATTTGTGAAACCTGGCAACTGAAACTCTTTACAACAATTTTTAAAAATTTTTAAATTTTAAACCGAAAATGCACTTTACTGTGAAATTAATAACCCAACAAAAGTTTTATTAAATAAAAATTCGATTTAAATCAGGTGAGTGTAAATTTGTAATTAAGGCATTTTATTTGTTATCTCCATGTGACACTGAATTAAAATATTGAAATAATTCATATTTGTGAACTAGTGATCATTTAAATTTTTGCAAATTTATTGATATGATTATTTTCATGCTTAAAAATGTGAAAATTAATTTTTTAAACTCATTGCTTTACACTGTATGATGATAAATGACATGGTTAATATTTCAATGTATCCAAAACAAAATATATAATTTATACTAAATTATTGTGATTTTAAAAAACCAGTTTTATGCGAGTTTTAAGTTTCGTTTATTAAAATTTTATGTAAATTATTTTGTGCACAAATTTTCTTAGCGGAAAAAAAGTTCAATAAGTGATGAAAATTATAAAAGCTTGTTGGAAATTTCAATACATAATAGTTTTTAGTTCTTGGTTATTTGACACAAACACACCAACCAATTTAAAAATATATATCACATTTTTTAATATTGATACATATTGGAAATCATTTACGAACTACACTGTCTCACATGTTTTGCACAAGTTCAGTTTTTATTTTCTGAATTTTTATATTCAGTATTTGTGAGTTTTGTAATTAAATCAGTGTGGAGCTGAAGATAAAAACTCAACCGCACCCATCGAAAGAACGCACCGAAATAACTTCACATCCCAAAAAAAGCAAAACAAAAACCAAAACAAGGCGAAATCTTTTGGCCTACATTCGAACGGACCAACGGGAGTGAAAAGGACTCTGACAGCCGGTAAAATAATTGCATAAATTAAAATCTTAATTATGCGAAGGCAGCACTCGCTGCCGCCAGCAGAGGCTGTGGCAGCAGCAGCAAAGCTGAGGCCGAGCCTCTGACAGAGATAGCACGAGAGAGAAGGAAAGATAGAGAGAGAGAAACGTTGTGACGTCACCAAATGAGCGCGGTACAAAATGAAAAATGAAACACGAAAATTAAACAAGAGGAGAAATTTGTTGCGGAAATGGAGGGCAAAGCAAATATATGCGAAAAAACGACGGCAAAATTAATGAGCGCCGTCGGTAACAGGAGCAGCCAACAGGACCAAAAGGACCACAGCCAGCAGAACGACGCCGAATCGCAGTCGCAGTCGCAGTCGCGCGCTCATTAGGCAAAATGAAAAGCACAGGGCGCAAAAACGTTGCCGTCGTCCTTGGCCGTGATTTGTCTGCCGGCTCTCTGCCCCGTCCCGTCCCCCGTCTTCTCCCCGGCGTTCATTAACATAATTTTAATTTGGGTTAGTGAGACAACTTGGCGCAGTTCGTTGAACTTGGCAGCACTGAATGTGATTGAGGTGGAAACAAGGATGCGAGCACGGCCATCTGCCAGACAGCATCAGAATTTTCCGTTTCAAACTGGATTCTTTTTACTTTTACGGTTTTTTTTTCTGCTGCGGCTGTTTTGTTTAATTTTATGTTAATGAGCGGCGGGTCAGGGTTCAGGGGGTAAGCTTACCCCCGGCTACCTACCCCTTTCACTTTCTACGCACTCTCATTTTTTTTCGCTTCTTATGCAAATGAGCTTTTCGTTCTACCTGAGAAGAAGAGAGGTCTGACTATATATGTGTATTTGCCCCTAGCTGCGCACAGCTGTCTCCGCTGTCCCTGAGTTGGGTTTCAGATTTAATTGCAAAGAGCTGCAGCTAATTTGCATAAATTGTTTCGCTTTTTCTGTTTTTTTTTTGGCAAACCCTATGCAAATTCAAGTGCATTATTTGCAAATCATGTTCTCCGAGCGACTCTGCTGTCAATTATTGATTGGGATTTTTGCACAATGTTGTTGGGTAGTGTACAAGCACTTGAGTGCTGCCCGTGGACCAGGGAAAACCCTCGGGCAATTATGGGCTTAGTAGCTGTGCAAAGAGATTACTAACAAGTCTAGAATAGGGGAAACAAAGAAATCAGAGTTGACTTAGAAAGAATAGCTGTGTTAGATAAAAATAACAATTCCAATTCGAATTCCGAATGTTAGATATTAAAGAACTCTCTTTGTAATGTTTCACTTCTTAGTTTATATAAAAATATCTTAAAATTGTAACGTGTGTGTTGACAATAGCAATTGATAAATTTAAAATGTTAGTACGAAAATGGAATGCATGTAATTTTTTCATTTTCACACTTACATACATTATTTAAAGTAGCTAGTTTTAGAATACATTATTTTGGAATATTATTATATTCAATTATATTAATAATATTTTGTTTAATGTAATTCAGCGTTCATATTTATTTGCTGCACAAAAAAGTAAAGAAAATCAATATTGTCTCGGTTATATATACGAGTTCAATGCATATATATATATATGTGTGTTTATATGGTCGATGGCTTTAACCCTGTTGTAATGCTTATTCCCAGTTTTGTGCGTTGCCATCAATCCGCACTTAAGCCGTTTTAGATATGCGATGCAAAGCCATTTATGACAGCCATAGTTCAATCTAAAATGTTTCAACCCGCTAACTAAAGACGAAATTACCACCCACAAGCCCCCTTTGATATGACTGCCCCCGCCAAAGCAACCAACCATTTTCTTTTGGCTTTTGCAAATTTGTTGCACACACACACAGATACACACAAACACACACAAGCTTACAATTTAACGTTTTTCTTGTACAAGAGACATAAGCAAATGTTTGATGGTTGCTGTACAAATACAAACAACAACCACACAAACACACACACACACACACACACATATCTGTAGATACACACACACATGGCGGGGGTGATTGCGTTGGCGAACAAAGCGAAAAGCGACGACGACGACAGCAACAGAGAACAGTAAAAAATGAAAAAAATGCGACAAAAGCGTGGAACACACATGAAAATCCGAAACTGCTTCGGTCCAAGGGGTGGGCTGGGTAGGTGGAGGGGAGGGGAGGGGCGCGGCGAAGGCGGGTGCCATTCTAACTGGGTGGGTCTGCATTTCATATTGGCATGTGCAAAAATCCAAATATTCTATATGCTTTCCACTCTGTCTCTATCTGGCTGTCTGTCCGTAAGCCTGTCTCTGTCTGTCTGTCGCAGCTCCTTTGCCGTTTGCCGTCTCTGTCTGCGCGACTGCTTTGTGTTAGCGTAATCCTTTTTAGCAGGCAAACGAAAAATACGAGTACATATCAAAATGTAGAAAATGTCTGACAGGATTGCCAAGTGCCCCACTCCACCTTCCCCCCCCCCCCCCCCCCCCCCCCCCCCCCCCCCCCCCCCCCCCCCCCCCCCCCCCCGCCCCGCTCCGTTCGTATCCTGTGCAGCTGTCTTCTTGCTGTCGCGCGTCTTGAAGTGAATTGAATTTATATCTATGCATACATGAGTTCCTTCCTGGCGTTGCCCTTTCAAAAGTCAAACAGTTATGACTGCACAACGGATAGCAATCTCTTTTCGTTTCTGTTCCGAGCGGAGAGAGCATCCAAAATTCGACTGGATACTGGATGACAAGTTATCTGTATTTGTATTTGCTTGGATTTCGTTGCTGTTTTCCTTTGTCAGGTGCGCCGCCAAAACCAATTTTCAAATATTTTCACTTAGGTTTTCAGTCTGACTGCTGCTGTCAGTTGCTGTCAGGCTACTCATTGGCAAAATATTTGCCTAACCAAATGCACACACACACACACATACACACACACACACACACACACACACAGCAAGTCAACAATGCAATCGATTTGCTTATTAGAGAGATGGGTAGAAAGTAAAATTCTATTTTCGCAAATCCTTTAACAAGGCAGACTGCAAACAGGCTGCGCAATCCTTCGTCCAGGCGATTATGCAAATTTAACAGGGTATCCTTTTTATATATATATATTTTCCTCTCTGTCCCTTTAGCAAATCAATAACAAGCCTCTGTCAGCTCGATCGAATTCTGTGTCCTGTCGCGTGTGTTCGATCGCAAAAATTTGCATAAATTTTTGCAAACGTCAGTTGTCTGTGTGGATGGATACTGGATGCAGGATACAGGACACCCTGCCAGCTACCCAGCAGTTTGCACAGTTTTACTGTCACCTACGTACAAATTTTTATTAGTTTTGCATTCGACTCTTTGCATTTTGCAATGTGCGTGTTCGGAGTGTTGGCAAATATGCAAATTAACTTCAAGTTGCGTTTTGCGTTTTATTGAAAGGCAGCAAACGAATGTACCAAGTACTCCACACCCCAACCCCCCTTTTCAGACACATTGCGGATTTTTGTAGGGTTGAGAATTGAGGGTTGCAACAACAACAACAGCAACAACAACGAAAGTGGCAGCTTGATAAGCAAATTGTGTGTTGCGAAAAATTGTTGTTATCGATTTTATTTTGAGGTTTGCGTTTCACAAGTGTTAAAACTGAAAACGGAAAACTGTTGGAAACCTATTCTACCCATAATTAAATATTGTAAAACAAACTTGTATTAAAATTAAATTTCTGCCAAAGTCTGAACTTTGCCGAAGAGCTCATCCAGTTTTCAAGTTGGGCTTTTATATTTGTTTCACTTTAGCTGTAATTTGGTTTTATCTGCGTGCTCTGCTTTCATTTTAAACTAAATACAACAAACAGTTCTTGAAATTTTCAATTTCCTTAGCTTTCAGCACACACACACACGCACACACACAAAGGACAACTACTACTGTGGCTGAAGTACAGTTGGCAGTTAACAGTTTCCTTTTCTCTGGATGCCATAAAGGCCGTTTGCCTTTGCCCTTTGCCCCTGACTTCTTCATTCGCGCATCAGCGAAATAAAATGCAAAATATTAAGCATAAAATATGTAACCCATTTCAAAGAGAGCGGCCAAGCAGCAATCACAGGACAAGACGGCGAGCGGGCACAAGGGCATCCCTTTTGCCGCTGCTGTGCTGCCAAATCTAGAGGCACATTCTGGCAGATTTACTGCATATTGGCCTGGCGTCAAAAGCAGCCAAAAAAAAAGTACACAAAAAAAAAAAAAACAAAAATTGCGCGGCACAGCCGCGAAAGACGCGTCTGACCTCCCGAACCACCCACAGAACCATTTTTGTGCCCCCGTTGCCAACTACAAGTTGCTTACAATTTTTTTTTTTTTATATTTTTGGGCTGCTTCTGGCAGTTGGCAGCTGAAAGTCAGCATTGTCCTCTCCTGTTGTACGGCCGTCCTCTAGCGGGGCAACCGTGAATTTATTTCCATCATTAGTTGCGGCACTTGAAGCCGAACATAAATGTGATTTATACAGCCTTTTGCGGCTGCTGTCCAGCCATGAATATCATCATCATCATCTGCATACGCACTAAAAATCAATCTGAAATCAAAATGAAGAGCTTTTGCGCATTCTGCCAAACGCCCACACGATCTCTATAGACAGAGCAATATATATATATATATATATAACTGTTACACATAATATATATATATACTTGGAATACTTGTACTTATATATTTCATGCGAATATAAAATCGACGCTCCCACATCATCGAATATGCATTATTTAGACATTAGCATAATTTACTCTGTGCGCATCGCAACTTGGGAGCTCATCTCCTTATATTTCTCAAAATCCCCCCTGAACCCCTGTACCCCTGTCCCCCTTACCCACCCACTAACCTGACGCCACGTCTCGCCTGTCATTGGCACTGGCAGCTATTTTCGCTTTGCCATTTGCCTTGTAACAAATGGGATTCCATCATAATAATGTCTTCCTTGGCGGAGTCTACAATCTTAATACGAGTATACATATATATACATATATATATGTGTGTGTATCCTGTGACAAATACAACAGGATTCGCAATTGCGAATATTTCAAACTCAAACACACGATGTCAAAGTCTCTGCTTAAGCTTTTAGTGGGAGGTTTTACTTTATTTTTTTTTACTTGAGTTTTTCATAGATTTTGGCTGAGTTTTTTCGTAGGATTTGGTTTCAGTCAGCAAAATTGATGACTATAGTGCGTGATGCCATTTGCATGACAGTTGCCCATCAAAAGCGACAGCGATTGCAAAAAAGTATCTATACTATCTTTATCTTTATTCTGGGTATGGATCTGCCTCTGAGATAGCTGGACAAATTGTATTTTTTTAGATATTTATAGCTGTACTTCAAAGTAGGTTTAATTAAACTGAGACCCTTCAGTTCAACTCAATTCTTCATCTATATTCTGTGAATAACATTTTCCTAGATATTTATAGCTATACTTCAAAGTAGGTTCAATTAAACTGAAACCCTTCTCTACAAGTCGAAATATTACGTATACGACATGCAGCGACAATTAGAAATGTTTTGTTAGTCCGCAACACCCGCTAATTGTATTTATTTAATTTCGTACGCCTTTTTAGCATCACTGTTGCGACTATCATTAGAGTCACGCCCCCTTCGCGCCCATATTCAGTTGTCAGTCACGCAAATGACGAGTTTCAATGTCGTCGTTCAGATTTGACGGCACTGTAAATGGCAGTCGCCAAACAAGTCACAAAGCCGTCAAAGTTCTTGACCTAGAAACAAAGGAAGGCAGGCAAAAATGATGACGACATAAACCAAGGCAACAAGCAAGAAGAAGCAGAAGAAGAGGAGGCAGAGTCATCGACGACGTCACCAAATTACCATCAAGAAAAGCCGAAGGAGGCAGCGGCAAAAAACGAACCGTAGACCAGACAAAAATTAAAATTAAAACAAGGACACAAGAAATAAACACCACAACCCACAGAAACAAGCGACAAAGTAAGAGGGAGAGAGATAGAAAGTGAGAGAGAGAAGATGACATTGCCGGCAGCAGCCAAGCCGAAACACTGAAACTGGGTTAATAAGCAAACGAGGACAACGATAATGATAATGATAATGATAATGATTATAATGATGATGATGATGACGCTGCTGTGGAAGTGCATAATCAAGAAGAGGCGCTCTCGACGGCTGCCTCGGCTGGTATTCTCTTTCATCTTTTCTGTGGGTGCGAAAAGCGCAAACTTTACTCATTTTCATTTAGTCCTGTGGGCTGTTGGCTGTATGAAGGCGCAGGACCAAGTTGAAAGCTGCAGGCGGCGCCCAAACGTCTGCCAGGCATCCCTAAACCTTGTGTCATTTCCTGGCACCGTCTGCCTCTGTGTATTTGGGGGTGTGTGTGTGTGTGTGCAACGACTCCTTGCCGTTTTTAATTTCATTGCAAGAAAATGAACGAACGAAAGAGCAGAGCAAGAGAAATCCAGGATGCCCGCCTCGTCCTGCCCGGCCATGGCATGTCTTGAGTTGGCGCGCAAATGAAGCCAGCATCCAAAGACACTGCCTGGCAAATGCTGGGCGCCAAGTCGAGACACACGCCCACACACCCATGCCCAGGATGTGGCTCCCTATTCGCCACCCGGCCACCCACACGCGGGCTAAATTAGCTGCAGCATCCGCGCGACATTAAAAAGTTTGCCGGCTACGTCGTCATCGTCGACGTTGGGTAAAATAAAAGAAAGAAAACCGAGGAAAAGTAAAAGAAAATTTGCCGCGAAAAGTGAAATTAAAATGCGGCAGGCAATGGCAAAGGAGGGCAACAAAAGGAAAATAAACCGAAAAAAAACGAATGGGAAAATTGCCGGCAAATTAGGTGAGCAAATGAATGTAAAGAGAGAGGAAAAACGAAAATGAGCAAAACAAACAACAAAAAGTATAAAATGGAAAGGAAAGCCTGTTGCTTGAACTAATTCATTATTTGAATATACCCAAAAAACTATATTTTTCGGATTTAAATTCTTTGTTTTCTTATTTGTATTCATTAATCACGGCAAATTTGCTAAGCTTTTCGAGCTGTAGTCGCATCAAGCAATTAATCAATTATTTTTCTATTCACAATATTTGTTTTTTTCCGTTCGCAGCTAATTGGCTCAGACAATTATTCAACTACGTACCGCTGGACTGGACGACTTTTTCCTGGTGCCTGGGAGTGAAACTCGTTTCGGTATTAATTTGGTCAACATAAAACGTAAATTGATTAAAGCCATTAAGCAGTATCAACGATGGGGAGGGGCAGGCAAAGAGCCATCGAAAAACGTTTGCAAATTAACAAATGACAATAATTAAATGTACAGTTAGTGCATCCTAGTCAAGAAGTTAAAATATTTAAATTTGCTTCTCATTTTTACAATCAATAGACAGCTGTAATTATGATTGTCAAGTTTTGTAAATATAAGTGTTAAATATAGACATGAACATTTTGTTGTTTGAATAGTAATTCAATCAACAGAAAATTGATTAAAATATATTTGTAAAATTGAATATTTATTGATTTGTTTATGGCCTAATTAACAGAAAACAAATATTTAACCAATCATAGCTAGTTTGTGGTCAATTCTCTTTATATAAATTCGACTCGGAGCTACTCTAATGGCCAGTTTAAATATCCTCAGCGGATTCAGTTGAAAGCAATGCTTGACTGCAATTTTGTTGAAGCAAATGCAAAAAAGGCAGTTGTACTTACTACGAAAGCCACTTGGTAATTAAACAGGTTTGAAATTAACATAAAATAAAATTAAATAAATAAAAGTGCTGGGCTCGGAACTGAGTGCCAGGCTGTCAGCTTTCCAGGTTGCCAAGTTGCCTGTAAACATGTTTCAACGCCGCGTAAAATTAGCAACTTGTAGCAAAGTGTGTGTGCCTATGATACTGTGTGTGTGTGTGTGTGTGTGACTGTGCAACATGTTGCCTGGCAGAATGCCGACGCTTATAGATAAATTTCTGTCAAAATTGCTGATTGACTTCATTAATAACCACGCGCCAAGGCGCAAGTTGCAGTTGCAGAGTCGCAGCCAAAGCCAAAGTCGAAGCCAGCTGACAACTCAACAAGGCAGCTGCTGAAAAGCAACTGGCCCAGACGTAGGGGGAGGGATGTGAGGCGTGGGCAAATTAATAGCAAACTTGTAGCTGACTGCTTGTAACCTGTTGGGAGGGTCTGAACGATCTGGACGGTACCTGTATCTGCATCGACATCGGCATCGGCATCGGCATCAGCATCTGAATGCGGTGGCACGATTGATAAGCTGCTTGCTGCGTGGCCATGTTCAATGTCCAAATGCTGGCACAACATGTTCTGGAACTGGTCACACACTCAAATACACACACACACACACACACACACACACACTCAAGAAATCAGTGCGAAAATTTATGTTGGTCCGCTGGAATTTTAATGTGCGTTGCCTGCCAATGAGGAAGCGATTTTGCATGCGCAGCTTTTGGCCATCATCGTCGTTGCCGTTGCCGTTGCCGTTGCTGTTAAATGCCGTTTAATTGCGTTGCAGAAACCGTTTGCTTTTAATTGGTCAACTTTTGGTACGAAATGGCAGCTCGGCCAGCTCCGTTCAAATTATAAATGCCAGGCAGATAACTCAATAAATGTACAGATTAGTTACAAGCGCAATCAATCAGCGTCAAAGGCTAGCCGCGCTAAATTGTCAGTGGCAAAATAATTACAAATCTATGACTTTATAATGCACACACAACAGACGCATGAGCCAAGCCTGCAGACCAATCCTTTCTATTCAACAAATTGCATTCATAAATTGCGAAATCAAAATGACACTGACTGAAATTCACATCAAAACAATCATATTATCTTGATGAGCTTCAAAGGCAATACCTGTAAAAAAAAAAACAAGTGTATATGGAGCTTTAAAATCTCACTAAAGCTCTACTGATTGTTGGCTCAAATCTTACTTTCAGCTAGTATCATTGCAACTGCCATATATCGCATCTATATATACTTATATATAAACATGTCTGTGTGCTCGTAATTTGGTTGCCTTTCACAAAAGACATTTGACGTGGCCAGCAGTCAGCGCCAGACAGCGGACAGACTTTGTTGACAACGGACATGGCACATGGAAAACGGACAGCTTTGTCGTCGCCACAACGCCACTTCGTCGTCCAACGTTCACGTCCGACAGTTGGCAGCCCGTTGATCATCATCGTATGTGCTATGCATTTTTTACGAGAAACAAGATGACGCCAACTGCGAGATACATAAATATCTGTGGTAACCGGCGAAAGGCACATCGAAAAATAAAAAATTAAAATGCGCTTATAAAGCAATAAAATTCAACATAATATTAATAACGAATAATGTCCGCATAATAATTTGGCAAAAGACATTGTATTTGTGGCTGCATTCACAAAAAAAGTAAATAATAAGGACACCAAAGGTTTGTCAAAGCCATTGTATCTGACAGATAAAATATCTATGGCTTATTTATACGACTAATTGCAATTAATACATAGATATCTGATGAATGAAAGATACAAATGTATCTGAAATAAAATAAATTATAGATTAATATGCAAGCATCCTTCAGCCAACCAATTGCTTAGCATTTGCTAAGCCAATTTAAGCGCAAGAGATTGGTTTGCCATTACAGAGAGCAACGTATCTCACATGCTGTCTGCGCTGGCTGTCAACGGCAATTTGCCATAACATAAAACTGCACGTTTACACAAATAGCGCTAGTATTTAAGACGGCGACCTGCGCAGCAGGTGAGCACCGCGGAGCCAAACTGCGCTTGGTCGCCATGGCCAGACCTTCACTTTTGCTTGGCAAGCTAAAAGTCTGGCGCCGGGCATTCAACAAATCCAAACACTTTAATTATAAAATTCTAATGCTGCTATGACTAAATCTTGAAACCGTTTTTTTCCTTTTCTTCCAGCGAATGAACGCCCACAAATGAGCGGACCAGGACAACACCAAAAAGAAAGACCAAAATCGCTTTTAGTAATTAAATAATATAAACATTAAATGCCAGAGCGTCCAGAGTAAATTATTATCTCTTTTTTTCCCCCAGAGAGCCGCAGCAACAATAAGCTTGATCAAAATTTCAGAGCACGTTTCACCATTTGGAGGCGTTGCACATTTGCCGCTCGCTGGGCGTGGCTGTGCAACAGGCAGCGTAGCAAACTTGATACATTTTAATTTACCCAACTTAATTAATTTTTTTCAACGCTTTCAGCCAGCTCCTTGGACTTTCAGTTGCTGCCGTTTGCAATTTGGCGCTTTAATTAATTCTTTCTAAGTGAAAGATTGCATGGCTCTCATCTGTCTGCTTGCCATTCGGTCTGTCAAAGTGAAATGGGTCGCTTGTCAGCTTGAGCTTCAAATGTGAGCGGCAGCAGCAAATTCGCAATTGAGTTTTCCACAAAGCTAAGGAGTGCCAGATCCTGCTGCCAGTTGCATATGCGACAATCCAATGCTAAATAAAAAACCTTTGCCAGGTGTAACTCCTGACCCGAACGTGATGGCAGTTCATAAAGCAGCCAGCTAATCAGGTTGCCCATTAGGCAGCCCAAACGTCAACACTTAACGGCCAGCGATAAAAACTCAGCCAAGCCAAACACTCTGGCAGTTCGTCAGTCAGCCGCAGCGAACGTCGCAAGCTACTCGAGTATCTTTCAGATGTATCGCAACGTGCATTGAGGCGATTTATGTGCGAATTTCGTTTGTTTGTTTGTTTGTTTATTCGCTTTGTATGCAAACTGTCAATCAAAGGCAGTCGGCAATGGTTCAACTGTCCGCCTGTCCGCCCGTCCGCCCGTCCGCCTGATGCTAATCAGCGCACTGTCCGCCAGTTTATGTACTGAGCCAGGAATTGGAATTGGAATTGGGATTGGTTGCCTGCCGCAAGTTATGGCGCCATTATTTGACGGTGAGCAGCTGCATCAGCATCAGCATCAGCTCAGCATCAGAAACAAGCAAAAGCTTTGACTCTCGTGACATGTCACACACATGCCGCCAATTGGCAAACATATTGAAAAATCTCCCTTGACACAGCGGGCGGGCGATTTTTGCAGCTACCGCATAGAAAATAAATAAATAAAATTGACTTTCGTCGCGCGCAGACAAGAAAACGATTTGGCAAAGCCCAACTAAATGCAAATCACGGTGGTTGTTGCCGCTCAAACGCCAGTGGTTAACACTTGGAGCGAACGTATCTAACAGATACTTTTAAACAGGGTGCGCATGGTCAAAGTAACTAGGCAATCAAATGCATTTATTTTGCATATAATTGAAATGATAATTTGTGTGCAGCCAAGTGTTTTTGTGTTGTTGCTGTTGTTATTGTTGCTGTGGGCGTTTAAGAGTTGTTGCTGCAGTTGCTGCCTTTTTAAAATGTCAACTTGTGCAGCACTGTCAGATAAATCAATCAAGTTGATTAGTTTTTGTGTTGCAGTGGGTAATTAGCGAGCCCCACCAGCGGCGGGTGTGACTTGATCTATAAGACTGTAACTGTCTCTCACACTATCCGTCAGTCAGTCAGTCCGCCTGTCAAGCGGGTGGAAAATTATTGAGATAATTCAAGGCTAGAAATCAGCAATCGGAATTGTTTTAAATTCAAGTGTTGACGTTTCGATTGCAGTTAATCACAAATGCTACCAAACAATTTAATGGTAGAATGCTTTTAAGCTACAATCTGTTTTTGTTCCTTTCTTTGCAGCAGCTTAAAGGCAACTTCTTTCCCTTAATGGCTAATGTGCTCATACCTCTTTCTCTCTCTCCCGCCGGCGGATAATGTGCAAGTATAAAATTTTAGGACCAGACCCAAAATATCTATACGTTTTTACACACAATCATGTAAGTGTGTACAAATATCTATAAGCTACTGTGACGCTTTTTTGTATTCCATGTCGTTTTTTGTGCTTGTTGAGTGCCCAGACAGACCGGCGACTTTGGCAAGTATTGAAGCCAATGCCAATATCTGAGGAGAGAGACAAAAATCTGTCTATAATCCGTTTATGGCTTTAATTGCGGCTTAAAACTGATAAGTCAAACAGTTAAGTGGGAGAAGCCTGGAATTACCGTTGGGTAAGTAGACATGTGAGCTGCATTGTGCCAAGTGAAACAAAATCAACAGATCCAAAGATACCGAAGTCTATATACCATCAGCGAGGTATAGAGTTCCTACGTGCAATTTGCAATAATCGTAGGAACTTAATACCGTGCTCTTGGAGGGCTGTCGACCAGCAAAGATCAAAACAATTTAATAATAAAGTGAAACAAGATTATAATTATATTTAATATTTAATGTATGTTATTATTATTTCACTCATTTCTTATCTTAATTATAACTGACTGCTATTGGAATCAGAGCCTAAATACTCTAGAAAAGGATTATATCAATGTGCTTAATTAATATACTACTTTAAAATGAGCATTAAGTTTTTACATCGGATTAGATAATCGTTTTGATTATCCAATGATTAACCAATGCGTCGATTTCTTGAAAAAAGATTATTTAACTAAAACTGGAAAAAATCATTGCTGTTAACATCAACACAGCGCTGTTTGACTTTTTTGAACATTACTTAACTACATATGTAATATTAAATTTATTTTATATGTTAAATTTAACATATGGTTACTTATATAATAATTCCTATGTTTTTATATGTGCAATAAAATCTTTTACAAACAGCAAAGTTCTTTTGGTTTTTATAAATTTCCACATTTCTTGGCGTACCGGTTTTTTCAAGGCTTCTCTTGTGACCTAACAAAGAGGAGATAGATGCATATATAGAAATTCTTTGCAGTTCATCAAACTTTGCCCACTTCTTAAAGGGGCGCACATTACCCTTAGATTGTGGGCAACACAATGCAACTGCAACTGCAACCCCTTCCTTCGCCTTCGACCCTTCGGCGAAGAGGAGTCCTATCGCATTCACTTCATCTGCGGGCATTTGCATTGCGGCGCTTAATTGCGAATGGGTCACGAGCTCGCAAGGATGCGTTTCACGCACCCGATACGTAATTGATAACGGTTCATTTGGTCGGCAATGCGGATTTGGACTGCGTATCAACTTGATTAACGGTAAAGTAAGCCAACGGGGCTTGTCCGTTAGCCAGAAACAAATGTGCCGTTCGATCTTGATGAGTTTTGTGGCAATGATGCGTTAAGTTATGAATATGCATAGGTGGAAGGGGGTAGGGGGTAAGAGGCAGAACCCTCGATAGGGTTGCGAACACAAACTGTGACCCCGCGCAATGAAGCAGAGTTGCAAATATATATAGAATCAAACTCTCAAATCCAGTAAGCATATATCATTTGTTTTTGAAACTGCGTTTTAAAATAACTTTCATTTTTAACTGAAATAGGAATGATTAAGGACAAATTTGATATCGTAAATTAATACAGAAATTGAATCCTGTACAATTATTAAATAGTTTAAGATTTGGCAAATTGCTGGAACCAAAACCAAAACCATTGAATTCTGACAAGACCCTTTCAGAATTGAGAATAACTGATTTTCTTTATATTGATAAAATTTTTAACCACATTAATGGCTTAAATTATTTATGTGACTTAAAAAGTTTTAGCAAGGCCAACTTTAAAATCCAGTTTAAAAATGTTTAATACACAGAAAGCGATATCTGTCACTTATGTATTCTTGATCAGTTTCCGTAGCCAAATCTAATATTTTTCAGTTGTAAAATACACGCATTATGAATACACCCATTATTTGTTCTTCGTGTTGCAGACAGTTCCGATATATGTTAAAGCTGCAAGTTTTTGTATAAATACATGACAAATTCAAATATCTCCTATATCAATCGCACAGAAACGTTTTATTCTCGTTCACGAAATGAAACTATTACATTGTGTTTGTGCTATATCCGTCATTCTTTCCTTCTGTCCATCTTGATAACGCAACTTATTTCCGCGCTTGTAGTTATCCTCTTCAGGTAAAATTTTAAGATTTTTGTGCCACGCCTGGCAATTCGATAAACATTTGACATGTTTCTGAGGAAACCAAATTTGTTGTCAAAAAATTGCGAAAGCTGAGAAAAATTTTGACACGTAAAGCTCTCGAATGCATAAGTCTTATGTTTCGCACACCAATCAATTTTCAATGGCGTTCTGATCAAGATTTTTCATTTACATGGATTCTACATTAAAATCGATGCATTTTTAAAAAAAATATTTTTATTTTTTTTATTTTTTTGGAACAATTATCTTTTTTCAACATTCTAAATTGCGAGTGTGCATTTTTAATCGATAATAATTATATAATAATTACTTAATATGATTCTGGGGGGCCAAAATTAAGAAAAATTTGAACATGTAAAGCTTTTTGCCCGATAAGTCTCACATTTGAAAAACCCATAAATTTGTCAACAATGAAACGATTTTCATGTTTGATGACATTCTACATTTAAAATCTATGCATTTTATGAAAAGATGTTTTTTTTTTTAAAGTCAATTTTATTTAACCAACCGCAGTCGATAACGCTTGACTGCAGCGTTTTTACTTGTTTATTTTATTAAATTACCCTATATCGAAACTCTGCTTAATTTTACAAGTGTTTGTAATATGCTGCTTTTTTAAAAACAGCCCCTTCCAGTTTTAAATATATGTAAATGGTATGAACAAGTAAAATTTAATAACTAAATCTAATTAACTTAATTTAGTTCTAAATTTTAAAAAGTAAATAATTATTTTACCTTTTAAGAAACGCGTATCTATAAAATTTTTGTACTTAAATCCGTGTTTGCACCACTGTAACAGACTTAGTGAAGTTTCGAACCACGTTTCTAACGTACTTCAAACACATTTACATAAAGAAGAAAATCCTGTTTCTGGTTTGTCCGCCAGGACATTGCACAACTCCAGTGTCTGCCTCTAGATGGCGCCAGTGTGAAATTCATCACTGCGGGGCAGCAACTCAATCACTGCCTGCTTGTCGCTTTTCGCTTTTCGCTTTTTGACCCCTTCCCCTGTGTCGTGAGAGCTGTTGCCAATTTCAGACAACGGAAGGCGAAAAACTCGCTGTACATGGAAATCAATTAACATGCAATGAGGTTGCAAATTTGAAGCGTTCGCTTCTTGTTGTTGTCATGAAAATGGTCAGCATGCGATTTTCAATGTTTATTGGATTTGCCATTTGGCAAGCAAAACAAATTTAAATATAGTCGGAGTGAGAGAACTGCGACAGCGATTGCGTAGCCAATGAAATGGGAAATGGAAAATGGAAATTGATGGGGCTGCTGCTCCTTCTGCTCCTTCTGCTGAACTGGCGGCCACCTGCTGCGCCTTTGGAGTGAAGACAGTGACAGTAATCTTGGCTTGCGTCTGCCGGGCGCATCAATTATGTTAATTTGTCGCAGCAATTACAAGCAGTTTTTAAATTAAACTATGCGAAAATCTTAAGACTCTGTTGGACAGTTTTATGGTGCACAAGTCTAAAATCCAAGTAAAATAATAAAGATAAATGTATCTGTGGCTGCAGCTCCGTTGGGTCTTATTAAGTTGAATTTAATTAGCTTTCAGCTGAAATTCAATTCAAACTTGAAACATGTAAAGCCACCGTAAAAACATCGATTTATATATAGAAACAAGAGTTACTCAATATTAAATCAAATTTTAGCTAGGTCGCACACCACATGACCGCGATGATTTCTAAGGACCTGGGAACAGTTTGTGCCGTCGCATAGAATAACGTAGAAAAAACAACGCAACGCAAATCAGGGCCGCAACCCCGCCAAGCGATTTCACTCAACCTATTGAGACTCACTCAAAGCGAGACAAAACACAAACACAATACGAAAAGTAGGCGGAGCACTCGACACACGCGAGTGAGCAGCGCAGCAGCAGCAGCTGCTCGCGAGCCGAACAAAAAAACATCGCCAGACATCGCCGCCGAGTGAAATGCCAACATGCCATTTTTCCCCTACTCAGATTCGAGTGTGTCGAGTGCGTTTTGAGTGAGTCGTTCGCTCCACTAAAAACCCACCCCTGTCGAAACAAACACAACAGATCCCAACCCTTTGGCTAACCCTTAAACGTTGACACTTACGCGCTGACCACGATAGACACTCCAAGATACCCAATATACGCAGCGACTGTTGGCAGGGACGCCGTGACCAAAGGACAGGAAAAGCGTTCGCAGCCGATTTCAGTTTTCAACCATATTCGCCAGCTGAGTTGTTTTTAGTGCGTGCGCCGTTTGTTTGTGTTTTGTTTTTAACCCCCACATCCCACATACCACGCACCCGGATCCCCAACCCCTAATTTCTAGCTGCGTGTAACGCGCTCAACCCTTTCGTGTGTGTGCCCAAAATCGAACAAGGTTTGAGCGTAGCACAAACAACAACAACAACAACAACAATGGGCACGCAGCTTTTGCTTTTGTCTTGTTTTCTCAAGTGCCGGTCAAATTGATGCGTTTTTCCGCGACGGCGGCAACAACTTTCGACACCCGACAGTTTGCCGGCGTCGCTCGCGTCGAACAGAGAAACCCCAAAAGAGTCCGGGTCCGCTGGGGCCGCCGAGTGCGTGTCGAAAGGGTTCAGGCCCGCTAATAAAAACCTGCTTAAACGGTGCCGCTAACACTGTGTACATGTGTGTGTGTGTGTGTGTAAAAATATGTTAAACATAAACATTTATAAAGAAGATAATGTTTAACAAATTTGGAAAACAATTTCAAATAGCAGTCAATTAAAATGATTGAATTCAAGGAATTCTCAGCTCGCATTCTGAAAATTGGGTGAGAAATCAGTTTCATTTTACAGCTCATTTATTTCATTAAATAGGTTTTAAATTACTTTGTCAAATTTCAAAGAATTCTTTTTAAAATATTTTTAGCCAAAAAAAAAAAAAAACAATGTATAATTGAAAAATAAACTAATAAAAGTACAAAAGAGAACTGGCTAAATATATCATTTCCAGTTGGCCAAAGCAAATGAACGGCAAACTAAAACTGATTGTCGCTTTTTAATGACATTTTAATGGGCCGCAAACTGAGCACCGATTTGGGCAGAAATTAATTAATTAAATTAAAAATATGCATGTTTCTTTTGTTGTTACGATTTTTCGGTTTTGGCTATTTAAGTTGCCATGCGATGGATTGCTGTAAATTTATCAAACAATATTAGTTGGCTTTTATTGCTCTCACCGAAAACTATTTAAGCCCTGTCAAGCGGCTGATTATTACATTTTCTAAATGGATGACTATAAAAGTTAATGGCTGTTTGCTTACCAAAAATAGCGAAACTAGATTAAAACGGCTATTAAAAAAAGCTACAGGCCCAGATTAATGATGGCCCATACAAATTTCGGTCCAAATAAGAGAGGAGTTTGGCTTACAAACTGTTAGTTTGCTAATTAAATCGTTTTCAACATTTTTGGCCAATTAATCAAAGGCACTGTGACCCCCAAAAAAAGTACAACATACAGACATATGTGAAAGCACACATACGAAAAAGAGTGCTTAGAGTTGTTGTTGTTGTTGTTGTTGTTTTAGTTTTTAGTGCCTATGGCAATCACTTGCTAAAATGCACACAATTACATTTTCAAAATGGCGTCAAATGTGCAATGCACGAAATAAAAAAAATGAAAATACAAAACGGAAAAAAATGAATTGCAGAAGCCGCAAATAGCAAAACAACAACAAAAACTTGCATTACATGCTGGTCGCAAGGGGGTGGATCGGAGAAGGGGGGGGGGGGGGGGGGGGGGGGGGGGGGGGGGGGGGTGCAGCAGGCTAGTGTGAGTTACAGGGGTTGCTGCACTCTCACATCACACTCAGAGCCGAGAGCTCAGAGTGCAAAGCAACTCTGAGTTTAATTATATCGAGGCTAACGAGTTTTTAGATGGCGCACCGACTCAGCGAACCGTTAATAAGCATTTAATTACTCAGAGCGTGCGAGCGAGCGAGCGAGCGAGAGAGCTCAACTATATTGCGATGACACTCTCCGTGACACTCTCCTCTGTCGCTATCGCTGTCGCTATCGCTGTCGGTGTCGCTGCCGCGGTCGCTTCTGTTGCTGTTGGTGCCGCAGCTGGCGCTGCGCCAACGTTTGCTACCTTCGCGCAGACGCTTGTCTTGAAAAGGGGGCGGAGTTTTTTTCTTTTTAGATATAAATTCTGTGCGCCACTTGACGCCCACCCACCCCTCAGCGATGAGCGCCCTTCTGCTGCGTTGCCAGGCAAATAAAAGTTCCATGTACATTTTTTCAACGTTCTCATGCTTGTTGTTGTTGCTGCTGTTGTTGTTCTTGTTGTTGTTGTTATTGCGCGCGCTCTCGCGACGGCGTCGCCTTTACTCTCGGCCGCTTTGGCAAATTGTAGCCATATTGGATTTTTAGTATACTTTGTTGTTGTTCCTGTGTTTTTCTGTTTTCTTTTTTTTTGCCACTGACTGTGACTCAAATGCCGGTGGTTTCGTGGGTGGTTTGTTTCGAGTCACCCTCATTTTGTGGCAGGGTGGCAAACATTTTTTTCCCTTATCTATGTACATATATATTCTTTTTTTCGTGTTTTTTTTTTTTGTTTTTTTGCTCATGGCGTTTCACATAAATTTTGTATATGGTGTATTGATGGCTGCTGCTGCTGGTATTGGTGAATTTGTGAGAGTGCGGGTTGCTCACTGTTGCTATGTGTTGCTATGTGAATACACGCACACACACACACACACATCTGCAGGCACACGTATTTTTATTCGCGTGCTTAGATTTGCACGTGTCTGTGTGTGTTATATTCATGTACCTTTTGATGCACTATTCGCTGCGTCTTCTGCACTTGTCCATCTTCCATTTCCTTTGCCATTTGTTTATTTTCCTCTTTAGATGGGGTTGCTTTAACTTTTTTTATATTTTTAAATTTTTGTTTACTTCTTTCCCCTGATTTTTTGAGCTTTGAGTGCAACTCAAAATCGCTTCATTAGAAAAAAAATGTCAGGCAGCGCAGTCGACGCCAGCAGCGACTTGCGTTGTCCTGCGGTTAGCGTCGCTGCCGCTGCTGCTGCTCCATTTTTATTTTCAACACCAACAAACTGCCGTTAATTTGCATATGCATGGGTGTGCTTGTGTGTGTGTGTGCTGAGTGTTTGAGTGTTGAGCGTTGGTGTGGACGCTTTATTTTTTTTTTATTTGCATTTTTTTTGTGTCCTTTCTTCTGGTTCTTTTCGTTTTGGTGGTTTGCTCAACCACCAACAACAAGGCAACAAGCAGGACCAGTACCAGGGCCATGGCCAATGCCACCCCCTGTTTGGACGCACTGGCCGCAGTCGACGTCGTCGCGACGGATCGTGCGCCGGCTAGAAGCTCGGGCCCAGGCTCCGTGGTTTATCCTGCCGGTCGGCCTTGTGCAGTATGACAACAGCAGCCGCTGTTGCCAGTTCCCAGTTGCCACAGCGGCGCGACAAATAAATCTTAGTCATAGTCAATAGCAGACTGGCCAGCTAACCAGTTGGCCAGCTCCACAGTAAGCCCCCAGTAAGCCACGCCAGACGCTCAAACTGACACTTGCAGCAGCAGCAGCAACAACAGCATCAGCAGCAGCAGCAGCCAAAGACAAGCGACGAGCGACGACGACTTTGCAACTTGAAATTGATTTATGGCGCAAATTTTATTGTCTGGTTCGGGACTGGAACGTGGACCACTTGGCTGTCTGGTGTCTGGTCTGTCTGGTCAGTTTCAACTTGTTAGCCACTAACTGTAACTGTTCACAAAGTGCGTATGTGTTGGTGAATTGTGCGCGTGTCCCTGTGTTGTGTTGACAGAGAACTTAGCTTTGGGGGGCGGGGCTGTGGGGCGCCAGAGTCAGTTTTCATTTCACAAACAAATAAACAAACAACAAAAACATAAACTGAGTGCACCTTCGATACTGAAAAACGTTATTAATTCAATGGCGCGCAATATCAAAACAAGTGTCAACAATCGCTAGGTAAAAATCCACACACTCACACACGCACAACCAGGCATAAATTGATTAAAAAGTAAGTCTTCAATTTTAAAATAATTTATTAAACTGTGCTTAATCGATACGATTATTGTATTAAACATTATTTGCCTACTATATAAATTAATATGATTTCCTAGAAATAAATATATTTCATTGTAAATTATTTTTAATTTTGTTAATCGGTTTTATGCATTTAACAGGTGATTTATTGTCTGATTTTTATGGAGGTAATTTATTTTTAAAATTTAAATTTGTTTTATAAATTTAATGCATACCTAAATCAATGTTATACTAAACACTTTTGTTAGACCTTTTTCGATAATCAAATTCAGTTAACAAGTTATTCCAATCGCAAAGTTTGATTCAAAATTTATTCAATTCATTTGATATTTGGTGCTTTTATGACTTATTTTTTATGGGCTCTCGATTTGTTTCTTGTACATTTTCTGCACTTATTAATTACTTAATCCGGAGTCGAGACCCTACTCAGCCGTTAATGTCAACCTGTAAGCACCTCTTTTAATTTCTTAATGGAAACTCTATATCGTCGAGCACCTGAGAGCGTTCAATAAATTAAATCAGTGGCATTTTTAACGCCATTTCCATCGCAACCAGGTAAAAGGCAACTCCAATCTCAGTGCTTACGACTATCAAATTAAATTGGTTGTTTTATATTTATTTTTTTTCGCTCTCTTTTGCTTTTATTTTTGTGGTTGCCCCAATATTGATATTCCATCAGTTGGGAGTGTGTTTTAAAATAAACTGAACTGAGCAAAAACAAAAACAATCAGAGCGGACAGCGGACAGCGGACAGAGCATTTCAGTGTTCTTTAGTAAAGCGCATTACGGCATTCGCATCATGCTGGCCGACCGCTTATCAAGGACCACTTAAAATCCGCACCAGCTTCACCACCATCCACGTCGAATGAACCTGCAACTGGCTTGTCCAGTGGATCTCGTTCTCGTTGTTTTTGGGTGGTGCAGGTGACGCTGCAGTTTCGTGCGGTCCAGCTGCAAAGGGGAGTGGCGAGGCGTGGAGCGGAAGCTTTCAGAACTGGACTGACAAGAGCATTTGGGGAATGGCTTCGAGGCTGGGGTCGGGTACCAGTCAATGGCAATGAAATGTTTCATCATTAAATATCAACGAAAGAGCTGAAAAAAAAGAAAAAGGAAAAATGCTCATTTCGTATATAAACAACAACAGCGGAGCAAAATAACAGCTAGTGAAATGTGTTTATATATTTATGATGATGATGACGATAATGTGAATGTGGATGATGCTCATGATGAGTCTCTGTCTCTCTGTGTGTGTGTGATTGTTAACTGCGTAAATAAAGGTGTGTGTGCACGTCTCTGTAAATGCGCATTAATTTATCGCATGCATCAAGTGATGGTGACCCATTTAAAATTTGATGATGCTACCACGAACTTTTTCTGTGTTTTATATGAAATGGGATTTGCCCAAAGAATAACATGTATCTTTGAACTGTTTCATAGAACTCTGAGATTGCCTTAAAAAGCTTTGTAAATTTATTATTATTATTTGTACATTTCATATTGTAATATCTTAAATATGTGTTTTCGTCAAATTATTTATAACTTTTCTGCACTTAAATTTTTCTATACCAATGACAAAGAATGCACTTTGTGCAAATACTCTTAAGTTCATTTCGTTTGCTCAGCGCTTTGTTAATTAATTTCAACCCGGATAATTCCCCCTTTCATTTCCATTCGCTCCTAATAATAATCCTTTTTCATTTTGAGTTGTTGCTGTTGCTTTTTTATTCTTTTTCCTACTTGGGGCAGTTTCTTTTACGCTGTACCTTTTGCTTTGAGTTGCTATGCTTTTAATTTTCAGCTGATCTTTTGATTAATGCATAAACGGCTGCTCCTTTTTATCCATCTTCGTCTCCTTTATGCAAATGGCCGGCACTTTAATTAGAAAAACTCCGTTTGCTGCGAGGGGAGCAAGAAAAATGCCGTTCATTTGGCAACTCCCCGTTGAAAGTTGTCGCCAAGTTTTGCTCATTATGCCCAGTTTTTCTTCCCTTTTTTTGTCGCTTTGTTTGTCATTTATAAATTGGAAAAGTTTTCTTAAGCAAATTATGCCATTTTTTTGTTTTCAAGAGCTGGCCGAACCCTTTTCGGGCAAACGTACTTGGTTTTAATCGAGCAAATGCTTTTCCTCTGACTGGAAATTCGATGCGCTTTGTCCCGCTGCGAGAATTTATCTGCAAATGCAAAGCAGCATCGGCATCAGCAGGCAGCGGCATTTGGCTAACCCAATAACAACTCCAACTCCGAATACGCATCCGAATCCGACTTTAACTGCTGCTAAGACCCTTTCGTCCTTGTGGCACAGACAAACAAATTAAAGGGGGATTATCATCATTTCATCTTGTTGGTTGACGAATGCTTCTTACCCCGCGTCTCTTCACGTTCCACGTTCAACGTTCAACTGCTGTTGAACCCTTTCTGGCCATCGCCTTCGCCTTCGCTCAGCTGACGTTTCTCAAGCGTCACTTGGCTGCCTCACTGCCTGCCTGCTTTCCCTTTCCACTTTTTGTTTTTTACTCATGCGACTCTGATTTGCCTTTCAAGACTCGGACTTGGACTCGGCATTGAGGTAGGCAAGGGTTAACATTAACATCAACATCAACAGCAGCTTCAGCTTCAGCTTCAGGTTCCCAAGCGACGACTTTTGCATCCGTTCGCTCGCCGGTGCATTCAACTTTATGTCTTTGATTTATTGTCGCTGCCCCTTTCCGCTGCCACAGCAATGAAACGAAAGCGAAACAATGGCTGGGACGTGCAGCAGGAGCAAGAAACGCGCAACGAGGAACGAGGAACGAGCCCCTGTTCTTAAGCCAACTGTCTTCTGTATAGGTCTGGCCTGTAAGTAGGTCTATAGGCTACCGTGGCACTTTCAGTTTTCAGTCAGAGCCGCGTGGGTTCAGACGTCTGTGATTGCTTATTGCAATCGCCTTGTGCTTCCTTTTGCCTTCTTGTTATGTAATAAAATATGCGTCCCTTTGTCTCCCTGCAGCAGATCGCTATCCTTTGTCCCTCTCCCTTATGTCTTTGTGGCGCTGTATGTGAAAATGGGAACATGTGTTGTTGCCGCTTCCCTACCGAAAGGAAATGCCATAAATACTCGTTGAAAATCTGTTGATTGGTGAGCAAATAAATTCTTGTCTATTCTGTGGTCTCCGACCGCAGAGATTATGTAATAAAGATACGCGAAGAGGAACTGCAACTCAAACAAGTGTTGCTCCTGGGCGTGTCTGTGGTAATTAGCCAAAGAAAATGTGACCTGCTGCTGAATTAAATGGGCGTCAGCACAGCACAGCACACAGGACTCGTACATCAGTTTGTTGTTGCCACCTTTTTTGGTCCTTGCTCGAAAACGGTGCCTGCCATGAATTCTAATGGTCTCTGCTGCTGCAGAAACTTTTGCCAGTTTGTCTGCCTGTCTGTCGTGTGTGAGAAGACCACAAAATTGTTGGTGTTGCTATCAAGCAACCCCCCTTAATGCATTATATGCACAGCTCACTGTAAAAGCAAACAAGTAACCGCACAAATTGTGACACACACAGAAAAGTTTTTGCTGGCAAATGCGCAGTTGTTCTTGTTGCTGCTGATTTGATTGTTATGATTGACTATCCGCAATTTGATTGATGGCTGCCGCTTGCTATTGCATATTTTTGAAATATGAAATATATATAAAACACATTTTGCATGCAATAACAGTTTTCAAGTGCATTTATAATTTGGCATTTAATTAACAGACGAGGCAACCTTAGAACGAGTCTCGAGTCTCACATCAATCCGGAATCTGAACTCTTTATTTAGCGCATGATTTGCATGCAGCACAGCTAAATGGCAGCAACACCCACCCATTATAATTGCAGTTGTTGCCGCTGAAAGTGGGTGTCGCGCAAAAACAATGCAATTGCCAATTGGCGACTGATGTGAGAAATGAGATTCACTCACTCGCTCAGTTAACGATTCACAAATTCCCCGATTCACCGACTCACTCGAGCGCTGGCTCAACCTTTTTTCCCCTCCTCGTGTGTCTTAGTGCGCATGTCGAGACGCAGAGCGGGGCTCTCTCTCTCTCATTGCGCTGCAGTTGCAGTTGAGCTTTGAGCGCCTGGCAAATGTCACCTTCGATCGGCTAAGTGAAACCTGCTCGCCCCGTTGCTGCTGCCACACGTAGGTGCATCCAAGTCAAAAGGAAATGTCAGTCAGGCGACAAGCCCACAAACCGCAGCAGCAGCAGCAGCAACAGCAACAACAACAATTACTTTGTGTCTGTGTTCTAGGGCTAATCCTGAGCCAAAACACGTGCAACAGCAACTGCAACATCAGCAACAGCGGCAACTGTGGTGAGTTCTCTGGGCGACAAAGCTGCAAGGCAACAAAAGTTCGGGCAACATGTTGCAGTTGCTGTTGCTGCAGCTGCTGGCAGAATTGCAATTTCACTAACACGCACACCATCGCAGAGGGGAGCTTGTGTTGGTCTCGACCAGCTTGACGACGTCAGCAGCGGCCGCGACCGCAGCAGCGACTGCAAATTGTGCCGCCCGGCCTATAAGACCAAAGCTGCCGTTGCCGTTGCCGCGTTTGACGTCGATGCCGATGCCGATTGCGAGTCCGAGTCCGAGTCGCTTTTTTAGCAACCCAGTTGCCGTTGCCGCATTCGCTTTTCGGCTTTCGTGCCGCGCGGCAGCCAAAACCAGAGAATTATTCACTAGAGAACTTTTGCACGCGTGCTCTTTCAACATACGATTTAATAATAACGTATCCTAACGTATTCTCCAAAATATTACGTACTATTTGCTGCAGTGACTTCAGTGTGTTGTGTGTGTGTTAACTGAAACAATTGAGAACCGCCAACTGGTAAACTGCATAAATTGTTGCAATCGTGTTTTGCTCGCCAATTGGCGACGGCAAAAGTTTTGTGACCTTTTTACGGAAACATTTCGAGAGGAAATTGCATTTTGCATTTTGCACTTTCGACTTTTGCATTTGTGCACTTTGTTGATGTGTCGATTTGTGCGAAGCCCAAATTTGTTGGCTCTGTGAACATTTCGTGTGTCTGCGTTTTAAATTTCCAACTTGAATGTTGCAGCGGCCAACAAATTTTAAGGCGAATTGGTGAGTTAAGCTTCACTTTAAAAAAAGGGCAGACACATTTAACTTAAGAAAGGATTTTCATTTAAATTATTTTAAATAAATGCAAACGGATGATTAGCAATAATAATTTACAAACTTACATTATTTAACTAAAAACACACATAAACAATAATAAACAAATGCATTTTAAACATAAAATAATTGAATTAGAAAAATTAAGAAGATGACATGAATAATGTTAAGTGAACTTAAATAAAGCTAAGAATAATAGTATAAAATCAGTTAAAATTGTAATAATAAATAACCATACAGCATAATTGATCACTTGCTTGAGCTTACTTACTTTATGTGGATTTAATTTCGCACAAATAATAAAATATGATATATAATTAAATACACTACAACTATAAACTATATCTTTTTAAATCTATTTGGTTTCTCAGCTTTGTTTATTTGCATAGTTTTTTAGTTGCTTACAACTGGCGCCAGTTTTATTTAATGATACTTATTGTTCATAAGGTATTAAAGCCGTGCAAAACAATAAAAATCAATCACAATAACTGAATTTATATTACATGATTATATTCTAAACGGTTAAGTTCGATTTTCATTTTTAGATAAATAAAGAATACTAATTAATTTAATTTTTAACAAAAAAAAATTTATTTTGAACCATTTTGGTTAGGCTCTAATTATTTACCCAAATCACATGGCGAATAGAGCCGCAAATTTACTTTGCCGCTTGGCAGCTGTCTAACAATCAGTTTCAAGATAAATGTCAGGCGACGAAGTTCTTCCGGCTGTGGTTGGACTTGACTTGATTCCCAGTCGCTGCACACATGCGCAAAAAGACTCCGATGGCGACCAAGACCCAGACCCAGACCCAGACCCAGACTAAAACTCAGAGCCGTCACAAAAACAAGCAAAACCAAAAACCAGTAATCACATACACATGTACATCGCTCATATGAGCCATAATCGTCAGCTTCCTTTTGGCCAGCGCCATGGCGCTGCTTCCTGCACGACACTGAGGCCAACAACAGCAACAGCAACAATAACTAATGCTAGAGCTGTGCAATGGCAAGCTGCAGTTGGCATTTCTTCATGCAGGCTGCTGTCTAATATAATTTTGAAATAACTCAACTAAGCAGCGGCCTGAACGGAACAGAATGA
Source organism: Drosophila micromelanica (assembly GCA_004143825.1). Classification (NCBI taxonomy): domain Eukaryota; kingdom Metazoa; phylum Arthropoda; class Insecta; order Diptera; family Drosophilidae; genus Drosophila; species Drosophila micromelanica. The sequence goes on along the minus strand of SCDY01000013.1, from coordinate 65,506 downwards.
AGTCCAAGACGTTGGCCAAGTGGCCCATCGAAATGCCAAAACCAAGTTAGAAACGAAATGATGCAATCCCAAGTTGCCAGCCGCTAGTCGCCAGTCGCCAGTCGCCAGGCGGTCGTCTTGTTTCAGAGCTACACCAAACCAAACTAACCAACGAGACAACAACAACAATAACAACAACAGCAACAACAACGTGGAAAAAAGGGATAAGCCGGAAAGCAACACGGAACCCAAATTAATACAATAATTGAAGCCAATTTAGTATAATTTTCTACAATTTCGTTGTTGTTGTTTTTTCGGTCTGTTGTTATTGTTGTAGCTGTTGCTGTTGTTGCTGTTGCTGTTGGTTTAACTGTCTAGCCATTGACTTTGCCAACTATTATCGCATTTGTTTGGCATTTGGACGCTCCACCCTTCTGCCTGGCTTCAGTTAACTCTCTCTCTGTCTTGTAATCTGTTCTAAAATAACTTTAGCTTAATTTTCCCGCGTGCTTTTCCTGACCAGACTTGGTCTCAATTACAATTTAACCACACCCAGAGTTTATTTACACATTTTATTGTTCTCTTTCTATGGCTCTCTCTATCTCTCTCTCTGACATTTTATTGGCCAGCTTGTAGCTCTCGTTACCTAAATTTTTTCAGCCAAACAACCCGAATCCCGGAAAAAAAAACAGAAAAAAAAATTAGCCAGAGCTGCACTTAGAGTTGTCCAGGTGAAAGTGGCATCTCATCCAGGCCTTTCACAAACGCTTAAACGCATTCGAATTGATTTTAAAAGCTAGATAATGAAAATATATAACTTACTTAACTATAAAAGTGTCAAACTTTTGCCGATATCTGACGTCGGTCTACAACAGATTTCTGCATTAAATTAGCAAAGGTAGATTTTGAAATATATAAACAGAATTTGATAATGCATATAATAAAAATGCATTACATTTTGAATACATAATTTTACATAGCCTGCTTATCACGTGATCATATGCCACCGACAATCTTGTCACACGTCAATTTCCATCTTTCGAATCCATTAACAATCCAAATGTATAATATTGTTGATAGTCGCCCAGTGGCAAAAATACCACGGCCAGAGCAAGTATTAATACAAACTGAAATTAAAAATTGTGTTTTCTTTTTTTTTCAGCTCTTTTTTTTGTGCATTTACATTTTGCGAAAATTGTTTTCATTTATGTTTGAGTTTTTCTTTGCTGCTGTTGTAAATTGTAATTTGAAAAACATCACCGCAAACTGTCAAAATGCACTGACATTTACAAATTATTTTGCTGGCAGCAGCCGTGGGGTGCCGGTAGTTCAGTCCGCTTCCCGCGGTCCGCTCACCGACCGACGTATCCAAGCAGAAAACCCATTGGCAGCAGTTGGGGCCGTTTGACGCTTTGAAATGCGAAATGGAAGCGGTCACCGTTAATTTGCGTCAACGGGCTAATAAAGTTTCGTGTCGCCTTTTTGCTTTTGATTTTGCTTTTTGGCAGTTGCTATTTGCTGTTTTCTATTCGGTATTCGGTATTTGGTATTTGGGGAACGAGCTGCAAGACGACGGCAACAAAGTTGGCTAATGCACTCGTTGCTGTATCTGTATCTGCGGCCGCATCTGGCTGGCTGTCGCTGGCCAGTTGTGTGTGTAAATGTATCTGTATCTGCAAATTGCATGCCGGCCAAATAGCAAATTAGCCAAGGCAATCACACACATATGAAAAACTGACATTTCAATAGCTAAAAAAAACAAAAACAGAAAATGGTAGAAGGAAGGAGGCTCCATTCAAGCAACTGGGCGGTGCGGTCCGGATCTGCATCTTCAACTTTGTAGCAGCTCCCTTTGGCTTTTTATAAAATTCCGATTGCCCATTAATTACCTTTGATTGAGCACCTGAGTTGCTGCTGCTGCTGCTGCTGCAACAAAGTATCAATGAACCTTCCTTGCGCCGCGGGCGATGCAACCGAATAAGTGAGGATCGTTTGTCGTTGTTGCCTTCGTTGGGGTCTCTTTCTTTTTTTTTTGTATTTTATGCTCATAGTTGCGCAAGGTGCAAACTGGCTGCATAGATTGGACCTACCTGTGCCCACAGCTGCCTGGTTTATGGGTCTGCGTGTCTAGGAGTGGCCGCGCCTAATAGCTGAAGAATACACAGCATAAAGAACCGGGGCCGAGTAGAACATCGAGCTGAAGAAGAGCACTACGAAGTGGTGGAGGCAAAAAATGAATTATGATTTGACGGTAGGCATTTAATGGATGGCCATGGATCTTTGACTCGAACAAAATTCTCGTTTGGCGCCAACATATTGACAGCTGTACTCGCATGTGTGTGTGTGTGTGTGTGCTGGACAGGTGAATGCCTTTTAGTTAGAATGCCTTTTTGTCAGCCGGGTTCCTGTTTCTTTTGTGTTTTCTAATTGAATTCGCCTGGCACGACGTGCTGTGAAAGGCCACGCGGCAACTGCGGCGTTATCGATAAGGAAGTGCACCTAAATAGCCACTGAAAAGCATTCCAAATTGGAGCATTACGGCTGCGCTTAAGTGCACTTTTTTCAGTTTCAGTTTTTAGTGTTTTCGGGTTTTTTGATGGATTGGTGTTGCTTTGTGGTTGGCTTTGATGGTCTGTGCTGGGCTGCAAGTGAAAAGTGAAAGATACAATTTGTTGTTACCGACACAGCTGCAAGCTAATGATTATCGAATGATGATTTTTTTTGCACTGAACAACTTCGAGTTTAGCTGCTCTTAGAGCTGCCAATTAGCCATAGCTTGATGACTCTGTTTTTGATTTTAAGTGCCCGTCTCAATTGCTGAGATCCTTTAGAGTTGAACCTCTTGTTAACACCCACACAAAAACTGAAACTAAAACAATCGCATGGGCGTTACAGCAGCCATAACAGCGACAACAATAACATCGAGTTGCGGCATTGCTATAAAAATGCTAAAAACCCTAAACAGTTCAAAACACATCTCGCAAGTTTAATGGCTTAAAAATACAACCGGCTAACTGGCAACTGGAAACACAACCGCCCACCGTTGAGGCCTTATAAACAATGCCGGTGCATAAATTTTGTGGCGCAAAGAGCGCTAAAGGAGACGAACTGAAAAACTCATTAGGCGCATCGCCTACGAAACATAAATGCAATAATATTGTTGAAAATTACGAGCCTAATAACATAAATTTCACAGACAAGTCACAGGCGGAGCCAAAGTCGAAGTGGAAGTGGAAGTCAGAGGTAGACAAACATATATAGCTCTAGTCTACTCTAGTACTTGTGTGCGAACTATGCAGTTTTCTATCTGTGAGATACGCATTGCGTAAAGTTCATTATGCTAAAGGAGTTGGCGTTCTTATCGAAACTTATGGCCCAGAAATATGCGTCAAACAGCGCCATAAACATAAACTAGGCGAATTAATTGAGATGGCCGAAGAGGGAAGATGTTGCGATCCCACTGCTGTCCCTTGGGGAACTCGCTCGTAAAGCCTTTAAATTATGCATTTTTCAGTCAAATGTGTTGCACCTGCACCAGTCGGCTGTGTCGCATTAGAGCCGCATTTGGCCAAAAGCGTCGATTCACCGAGTTGGCTCAGCTACCTGCCCGGCTCGGCTGCACGGCCGGCCGGCCGGGTCTAATTGAGTTTTGAGAGTCGTTACACTTCATCGCAATGGGAGTAAATTAAACTGTCATTAGTTTACCCTTTGGCACTTTTGTCGCCCCCTTGCTCTCTGAGTTGCGAACCCGATCCAAACGATCTCAACATGTGAAGTGGCGCGTTATTTCGTGTTTTTCCTTCTTCTTCTTATTTGTATTTTATTTTATTTTTTTTTCCTTTGCAGCCGTAATAATTTTGTAGGTTTTACGAGTGCCGCCAAGACAATTAGGCATTTGTCGAATTGTTGTTGCAAACACACACACACACACACACACAGTCATGGGCACACACACACACTCAGTGCCAAGTGCGGGCATTTTGTTTAGCGGCTTTTAACGCTTTGATGTGCGCAATTGAAAAACGCGCGCGAGACGCGCGACGTTCGAGCCCGCAGCGAATCTAACGCCTTTTCAAAATTTTGTTAGCTACATGGCTTTTAACTTTTCGTAGCTGTTGTTGCTGCTCTTACCTTTGTTGTTGTTCTTGTTGTTGTTGTTTTTGTACGATGCTGAAGATTTATTTTTCCATTATAGTGTGCCGACATCGTCATCATTGTGGGTGTCTGGGCCTTGACACAAGCCATTGGGCCATGACGTGCACAAAAAATTAACAACAACAAGTTTCGTCTTTTTTACTTTCTGATGATGATTTTTAATTTCAAGCGGTTTTCAATTTTTAAGAAATGTTGTATGTTATAACTTGAAAGAATTTAAAGTTTAGTTTTTTATTGCTTGCTTAGGATTATATGAAAATTATGTTCTAACTTCATATTATTCTCCCAATATTATTTTCAAAAGAATATTATAAAATTATGTATCTTTGTTAACATAAAATATTAATAATAAATATTCTAAGTCTTTTTTTAGTGTTCTTCGTTTTGAGTTTTGTTTTTATTGCTGCCTAAGCAGGATTATATGGAAATTATGTTATAACTTATAACTTATGAAGAAAAAGGTTTCATTTTATTCTCGCATAAATTTATAATACTATATTATCATAAATATTAATATTAAATATACCACTTTTTTTTATTATATATTTCATTATATATTTAAGCAGAATTACAAGCCATTTTATTATATGATTAAGCCACATCGAATTTTGTAAGTTTTCAAAACCATTTAGTTTCCGTTGTCTGACCCCAGCTGTGGCTAATGCATAAAATTGACTAACACTCGTTGAGAAATTAAAAAATCTTAAAAACTGAAAAATTGAGTAGTCCACATCACATAAATCCGCAGAAGTTTATTGCACCTGTCATAAAAAAAGGCGCCCAAAGGCGCGCACAAACCAAACCGCGATGTGTGTGTGTGAGTGTTTAAGCGTGTGTGAACGTGTGTTTTTCTATTTTTTATGACAAGCTAAAAGATATAAAAACCACTTTTTAATTCAAATGCGCTACAAAATGTTATGGACCATCAAATAATTTGCATAAACTGTCAGGGCACGTGTCACAGACTGCACAGCAGATTTGCCAAATAAAGAACACGGCAAATGCAAAACAAATTAAGTAAAATTCAAATTTAATAAATTATTAATTTTTTAACATTTATGTGCATGTGCAAGCAACCTAAATTTACCATAGAAAGTATTCAGATTTGTAAGTGAAACAGCAGCAGATAAAGCCGATAATACTTTTTCATGCTTTGCTTGCCTTTGTTGTTAATGATTCACTTGCCACACTGTTGTTGCTTTTGTTGTTTCTATACTTTTTATGCTGTTGTTGCTGTTAATGACTTGACAGTAAAGTAGCCTACACAATTTATGGCAAACTTGTCCGCCTACAATCAGTTTTCATTCAGTTCTGTGCGAATGTGTGTGTGTGTGTGTGTGCTTGTATTTTAATGCCTTCGTCTAGTTTGGTTTTTTAATTGAAACATTTTTGACCATATTTTCTTAATGATCTGACATGACATGGCGTCTGTTTTGTGTGTGTGTGTGCCTTGGCTTTATAAATTTAACGTAATTTCAGCTAATTTAATACAGAAATCTAAAATACAAACGGGAGGCGCCCCTGCCATATACATATTTTTATTTTATTCATACATATATCAAATACTACTTTGTGGCTCTATATAGCTCACGTATCATTATTATAATTTGTTCATTGTGTTCTATGTTCTCTGTTTATTGCAGTCGCCATCGCAAAAAAAAAAAAACACGCCAACGCCTTTTGGGCTCCAAACTGCAAATGCTGGGTAAGTTTTCATTATTGTTGTCTTCTTGTTGCTATTATTTATTTTTGTTGCTGCTGCTGTTGCCAGGCACTTTTATAGTCACTTGTCGTTAAAAAACTATGTGTTGAAAATGTTTTTTTATGACACCAAATAAGCAGGGCCATAAAATTGAGCCAAGTGAGCAATATAACGATGTGCCTTGCGGCCAGTTGAATTCTCAAAAAGGCATTTGCATTTCGTATGCATTTACTGTCGGACGCTGAACTGCACTAAGAGTTTACATATGTCGTAAAAAAGGCGTGGTCTATTTGATCAGATGTTGATATGAATTCATCACCTTGTTATTTTTATAAATAAGTTATGAACTCAGCTTAGGTTAAGTAACTTTTGAGAACTATTTCAAGAGAGATTTCCTGCTTTATGTGGCATAACCGCACCCACCTTTACGATCAGCTTCTAAAAGCGTGCTAATTTCAACTTTTATCAAATCTTCAACAAAAAAAAAAGAAAGAAAAAATTCGAAAAGAAAAAATAAAGATAAAGTCTAGCATAATGCCAACTAATTGAATTGATTTATGCATGTCGCGCATTTTAATGAAGTATTTTCCGTGCGTTGTTGTTGGGGCCGCTTCCATTTGATTAATTTGAATTTATTTAGCTTCGATATATGTTGCCATAGCATAATTTTCGTTTTCTGCTCTATCAATTTCAATGATAGCACATTATATATAAGTTTCGACTGCGTTGTCCGCTGTCTGTTTTGTGTCCACACTTGCTATTATTTATTTATTTATGCATAGGCAAAGAGCTGTTGCCAGTTAGTTGTGCCAGACGATAGTTGTTGTTTGCTGTTGTAAAGCTGCCAGCTGAGAGCTGAGCCAACTCATAAGCCAAAGGTACAACCCCGTCGGCGGGGGGGTGGGGGTGAGATAAGGAACGGTGCCCACTAGGCAGAGGAGGCGTCATTGATTTATGCCTGGCACTTTTTATGGCCATTTTGCTTGTAATTTATTAACAAGCTTGTTAACAACGTCGTCTGGCCAATATGCAGATGCAGATACAAAACTTACCAACTTACTGTGCGCGCACTCCAAACCTGCGCCTGACCAGTCCAAAGAGGTTAAAGGCCATTACGGCAGCCGGGCATCTTGGCAGCTTGGCAGCTTGGCAGCTTGGAATGGCAACAGCAGGTGGCTTTCAGGTTCGTAATCATATTTATAGAAAGTTTGTTTTTTTACTCTTGCCAGAAGGCGTGCATTATGCACAAGCACTCGCACTCGCACTCACATTCTCCCCAGTCAAATTAAACAAAAGCTCGCGCTCTTAAATATTTAAACAAGAAATAAACAAAAAAAAAACAAAAAACTTCGACGTTTAGTTCTCCAGTTCGATCCTCCACATGCACACATGATTTGTTTGCCAAACGCGGTAGCCAAGTGGCCGTTGGAGCTGTTGCTTGAATATTCTAAATATTTGCTAAATAATAGAGAAGACAGCAGCAATCGGAGTCGAACCGGTGGCAAAAGTCTTGGCCAGGCCAGGCCCAACTGCCAACCAACGTGTAGGCAGCCAAGCGTAGACAAACATTGGCCCGGGCCCGGGCCCAGACGTTGCCTCTGGCTCATAGCTAATGGTAGTTGCTTTTGCCGTTTAAATAGCGGCTACTATTTGCGTAGCAAAGTGTACCCAACTGACGCATTGACGAACTGACGGCCCAACTCAATGCTGACTGTCCGACTGTCTGCCTGTCAGCTAAACACACTCGCTCAAATCTATGTCCAGGAGTATTTCCAAGCATTTTATGCGTGCTGGCAACGTCAATTGAAGTCGTCATCAACAGCGGACAACATTTTACGGCGGACAGTTGGCAGCTGCCAGCGAGAGTTTCGTGAGTTTTGAGTTTGACATTTGAATATTTTATGAAGCCATTGATATGAGCCAAGCTTCAAAACTGACAATGGTCAGTGTGGTTGGCCAAGGCTTGGACTGCTCAGTATATTAAATCATAATTGATCTTAACGAGAGGGCAGCTGACCAACTGATTTATCTATGCAACAATCTAATTTCAATTGTGCGGCTGATCAGCTTTAGGCCAAGACTTGGACTCCAGCTGAGGCCAGTTCAGTTGGCTAGTGGAGCAGTTGACCAGTTGACCAGTTGAGAGCTGTGTCAGCGGCAGCGCCAAGTTGTCAACTTAATTTACAGCTAACATGTGAGCTACAAGTTCGCGGCGATTGAGCAAGCGATAAAAAGTATTAATTTCATAGCTCCATGCAATTAACATAAATTGGACTAACGGACAGACGACAGCGAGACACGCTGGCGTGTACCGGCTCCTATGGAAAATACTTATAAATATGCAAATAGTTCAGATTACAAACACACAGGCCAGTTTCTAAATGCAACGCCTCGATCAGAGCAGATACTACCTCGTCTATCAATTGACAATTTTCTGTTATTGATATACAGTTTTATGTGGCCGGCAACAAGCGTCGACATTTGGCTGACAAATGTGCTAACGTGTTTGTGCATATATAAAAAAAAACACCAAATATGATTCGCAAATCTTCATTTGCAGCAGCAACAGCAGCAGCAGCAACAATCGTATAATTAGCATAATTGGATATACGTTTGAAATGCCAGCAAAGCCATAAAAACCAAAAGTTGGAATATTGAGTTCCATAATTTATAACATCATGCACTACCGTAAATAGAATACAATATAGAATTCAAGTGGATATCCTAACAACAGGTTCAGCAATCGTGTCAACAAATGATTCATAATATACATATATTTATAAAACATTTATTTTACTGTTATTTAAACTATAAACAAGTCAATTATTTTCTATACAATACGATCGTAAAGTATTATTATTGTTTAAAAATTTTATCTTGAGTGATCTTTGATTTTTCATTAATGTCAACGTTATTTTCAAGTTAAATTTATTAGTGCAGCTTAAGAGTAAGCAAATACTTGAATTTAAGATACCCAGCACCAAAGTATAAATTCGTTTTTGAATTGAGCTTACGAGATTATCAATAAGAGAGTAAACGTGTCTTATTTCAAAGCATTTGCATACAATACAGGGTATACAAAGTATGACACGCACTCGCAACAACAATCGATAAACAATTTCAATAAATCGTGCTAGTACAATAAAAGTAAATGAAACGTTTTTGTTGCCGCTTCTGTCGAGTTGTGTCTCAATTTGCCGGACCGGTCAGGGTGCCCAGTTCCAGTTCCAGTTTCAGGGCCTGTGGGGCCACTGTTCAGATCTGATGAGGTGCCGCAATATGCGTAAGTTAAGTGCGCAAACGTGGCCCAGGGAACAGCAACAACAACAACAAAGAACACCAATTACGTGGAAGCTGCTATCGAAAATATAAAAACCAAAAATGAATAAAAATAAAAACAAAGCGAACAGCAAAAACTTCTCCCAACTTTCTACATTTTGCGGCTTAAATTGCTTCAAGGGTTGCCCAAAAAAGAAAAAACAAAATAAAATGCAGACCCTTTTTTCTTGTTTGGGCGTCAATGAAATTGTTGTTGCTGCTGATGTTGGGCTGCTTATCAATAATCTATTGGCCGAAAACGGTGAGCAGATAAGCGGCGGCCTTTCTCTTGTTAGCCATGTCCTGTGCCTATTAAGCCATAAAACGCATGCAAATGAAGGCGTTGAAATGCGCATACAACAACAGTCTTTGGCCAGATACTGGCCGGTTCTGACCAGTCCTGCAAGTTGAGGCGTTCTGCGCCTTCTTAAAGGGCGCAACAACTAACGCGCTTGAGCTGCAGATGAGTCGACGTTGGCAGAGGCAAGCACGAGGAGAGGAAGAGAAGGGCAGTGGCAGTGTCAGCTTTGCTGGGGGTAAGTCGCTATCGATGTGGCAGAGGCAGCTAAAACGAGCACCGGCTGACTGGCAATTAATTATGGCTCAGTGTTGGGCCAGTCGCTGGCATATGTTTATTTACTTAATTTACTTAATGACACACATACAGAGCAGAGCAGAGCTGAGCAGAGCTGAGCAAAGATGGGCACGAGTCGGCGCACATTTGGGTGAGGTCATCGTTGTTCTATAAAAGCATGTGTATGTGTGTGTGTGTGTGTCTAATAAATAACATTATTAATTACCAGTGCAATTAACTATAAGTACACACCAACATATACACAGAAGGCACCCACAAGACGACAATTCGATTTCGATTCCATAAAGCCTCAGATACTTAGATACATCTCATAGACACTTACACACACACACACGCAACGCTGCACTTTGTGACCCAATTTGAAAATTTTTCATAAGCTTCTCGCAGTTATTAAGGCGAATTTTGCTTTTACATCACTCGTTAAATATTCAGAGTTTTCGTTTTAATGGTCCATTTCGTCGTATATTGAGTGATATATGAATGCATTAATCTTAGTTTATGTTTATTGCCATATGTTATGGCTATGCTGGGTATCGAGTTTTATGCAAAACGTGCAACACGATAGCTGATAATAACTGAAAGTTAGACATAAAGATCCAGAGTTTACGATTTATGTGAGCTACTTACAAATTTATGTGTATTTTATGAATTGCTGTTACGTTTAAGGTTCCAATATGATAAGTGATAAAAATGTATCTATTAATAGAACCAGTTTGGGATGCAATTTATATAGGAGCCGGATATCCAATAAATAAATATAATTAAATTTTCAACTCGTTTAAATTTTTATATATATATTTTGAAGAAGATTATTTTCGTATTTGTGTATATATTTAGTGTCTGGTATTCTAGAAACTTTGCTTCATTAATCTTTTCAGTTTTCTTTTGTTTTTTGTTATGTTAAAAATATTGAAACTGTCAAGTGCATAATCATGTGTCCAACAACAACAACAACAACGACAGGAGCTGCAACAATGGCATCAAGTCAACGCCAAAATTACAGGGCAACTAAAAATGTTTCAAACATTTAACCCGAACTGCAGAGAAAAACTTGGCTGCTTCTCGTCTGCTTAGACTTTGTTGACTTGTCTAACCGCCTGCTTGTCCGTACGTCTATTCGTCTGTTCGTCTGTCCGTCTGTTCGTCTGCTCCTGCACTGGCTGGGTGCTGGCTGTGTCACAACGCTTAATCTTTATTAATTACAGTGGAATAATAAGGCAGCAACAGCAGAGAGATAGATGGGAGCTAGAGCTGCTCGTGGGCATGGCGCATAGTTTGGCAGCCAGACAGACAGGGCCCATGGCCATGTCCAACCCCATCCATCCCAGGTCCGCCAACTGATTAATGCCGCAGCCAAAGAGCCAACAAGCAAACATACGCCACATGCAACACCAATAACAAGAGCAGCAACTTTTAGTCAGAGTTTGCTCGGTTACGAATTTTAGCAGAACCGTAGGGTTTTTGGTTTGGTTTGGTTTTTAGGTTTCAATTTTGGTTGTAGCTTTTGCCTTTGGCTCTTGTTCTGGGATCAAGTGCGTTGCAGTTGCGCTCCCTGAGGTGGCAACGCATTCATCAACGTTGGCGTCAACAAATGCCCGCCACATGCAAAACAAGACTCCGAACGTTGTGCGCTGCCAAATGCACAGCAACGCACTCAGCCATAGAATGGAAATGGAAATTTAACTGAGACTGGGTCTGGGACTGGCTCTGGGACTGGGTATGTGTCTGAAAAGCATATAAAAGGCGGAAAGGCTAAATTAGATAGTAGACTTATAAAAAAGCATTTGATCCTTTTGTGCGCACCGCCTCTGTGTGCCAGTGTGTGTGTGTGTGTGTGTGTGTGTGTGTGTGTGTGCGTGTGTGTTGACCTTTTTTCCTGCTGCGTCAGTCGCCTAATTACGCCTTTATTTTGGGCTAATCAGCAGCAACGTTGACCCCAACCCCGACCCCGGCAGAAGACAAGGGTCAGCTACGCGACATTTAAATGAAGTTGCTCTGAACATGGACCCGACAGCTGTGCGGGAAGCATTTTATGAATGCTTATCCCACTCCTGTTCCAATTGATATTCCTACAAATGTCTATTCTCATTTGGCTGTCAATCAGTTTTGGGTGCTGCGCAAATATTTGTCAAATTGTGCGGCCGTTTGCATATTTGCACTTCAACTTAATGCAATGCAAATGCAAGTTAGATAACTCAGAGACAACGGGGAGGGACATCAATTAAATATGCGCATAACTGTTAATAATTATCGAATCAATATGCTGACGATTTTCTCACGCACAGAGATACAAACGGAGCCGCATATTTAAATGAGAAGCCGCATCCGAATCCGAATTCGAATCTGGATACGAAGCTGAAGCTGAGTCCGAGGACAATGACATCAGCTCGAGGGGTTCAGTTCGAGCGAAGGAAGTCAACGAGTCGAGCAGGCGGAGGGCTTACAAGGGGTCGAATTTGTGCCGGTGCGCGGAATTTTAACTAAGACCATATAAGCCAACCGAATATGAAAGGGCTGTCTGCCAGCAATCCAAGCAAAAGGATTTGTAATTTGAATTTGAAATAGCAGCAGCCGCCGTCGACAGGAGCAAAAGTCGCAGCAGCCGCCGCGTGACGTTGCCGCTTCGTTTATGCCTGTAAATTGTATTTACTGCTGAATTAATTTCTACTTTTATTTTCATTTCTTTTCCATTTTCTGTGCATCGATTTCTAAAGGAAATCTCAGAATAGCCAAGCCGAATTCCAAAACTCTTTCATGCTCTGCTGTTTGCTTAGGTTTCTCTATTAAAAGCAAACCCTTTTTTCCATCAATTTTTTGTGTTTTCTTGAAAGTTTTTGACAGACGCAGTCATATGTAAATATAGTCTTGAGAAAAGCAAAAGGAAGCTGGCCAAAAAAAAAGGGTGTGTCCGCATCGAAGGGCGGACAAGCCTAAAAAGCAGCTGCTGTTTAGCTCAGATTTCAACTAAATGCTTTCAACCATTTTTCAAGATTTCATCAATTTGTACCGCGTAAAAAGGGCGTTTCTAAAGATCGTGAAACCATTTGGAAACTACACCAAAAACAATTGAGGATTTTCTAATATTTCTTGCAGTCTTGTCAAAGAATCAATTTTGCTTTATGTATCCTTTGAGGGATTGGCCACAAGTAGACAACGCCCAAGTCCTGCTGCACGAAAAGCCCCTCCCACAAGCCACGTTGATTGCTTCAATGGCAAAATGCTGAATTGCAGCAATAATATTGCAACTGACATCGATATGTGCCATTTGATTTGCATAATTCTAGCAGACAGCACAGGACGAGGACGAGGACAAAGAAAGAGGGGGGATACCTAACCCTAACACGCAGCACTTTTAGCCCTGCCCAAAAACCAAATAGCAAAATATTGACAGGCAGGACAAGGCAAGCGTCCTGTGCACAGGAAGCAGGGACTGTGAGCCGCTTAAGCTGCCAACAGCCGCGCCCCTTTTGCTGCGTCTGTTTGTATGTCTGTTTGTATTTTTGCAAATTCATCGATAATTGGCAATTTTAAATGGCAACAACAACAACGACAACAACGACAATCGACAGACAAAGGCGCGACGCTTACCACGGGGTTGCTTTTGACTCTTTGACTTTGGCACATTGCCCTCGGTCCCGACAACCCTCCGCGAGAAAAACGTATCGGTTTATGTCAAGGGCGCATTGCATTTTGGCAACAAACCTCTCATAATGCCCGGCTGATAATAACTTAATGACATTTTAATTGCTCACAACAAGTTAATTAAATCCATTGTGTTTATTTTTGAGCCGGCAGTCAAAACCAATTCCAATCAATGCCAAATTTGATAACTTGTTGACTTGATGGCCAACAGTTGCCAAAAATATGTTTTTGTTATGCCAAATTGTGATAATCTGCACGGTGGCAGCAATTAGTGTCGGCCATTTAACGGCCAAACAAAAGATCTATAGAAATTATTAAAAAACAAAAAAATTAAAAATAGATGCATTCCAAAAGTGAGGTGAAGCGTTGGATTGCTTAACTTAATCTGTGTCGATGATCAAATTTGAAAACCGGACTGAAATCCAACTCGAGCCATAAATCTTTTTAACATTATTGTTACCAGATATCCAATTGCAATGGGAACTTAGATGAAGAACAATCAACGATTAACAAAACAAATAACCAATACTTTCACTCAAAACTGGTCTCGCACATTGAGACCTTATTGTCTCTGGGGACCAGAGACTGTTTAAGTGGTTCCGAAACCTTAACACAACTGACAAATTAATAGCCCATGTCTCGTTGGCAAATTAAATCGATTTGTCTAAAACTTCATAGCTGTTTTTGTTTTTTTGTTAGCAGGTCTCTCGAAAAGTTCGTTAAAGTTACTTTCAGTAAACATATAAAGATATATGTATTTTAGATTGGGCAGGCAACTTAAAAAATTTTAACTTTAAATCTTTATATATTAATTTTTAATTTTAACAAAATTTCTAACAAACTTTCTGACTTTTGCTTACATTTCAGCTGACTCTCTCACAGATACCAGAAAGGTAAGCTAAACTTCAACTTACTTATCCAAAAACGAAAACGAATGAAAAAAAAACAAGGGCCCAACGCCCCAAGTGGCAAAAACAAAGAGCACAAATACATGGCAACTTTTACTTGGGCTCTTGGACGCTCAGAGCCAAGTCGCAAGTCTATGTCTCGGCAAAACTCTTTCAAGTTTTTTTGACAGCTGCTGTCAAATGTTGAAAGCCAGCCAGCCCCATACACCGTGCACAGAACCATACAGAAATCTAAAACAAGTCAAAGTCAGCCATGGCCTAAAGTGCCTCCAAAGTCCCTTACCCGTCCCATATCAGCGAACATCTCTATACATGCACACACATATCTCTAGATATATGTATATACACATTCTTGTAGCATTGCCTGGCTCTTTAACTCTCTAAGCAAAGTTTTCAAAATGAAACCGAAAAAACAAAACACAAAAAAAACATAAAACAATAAACCCATTTTATAGTTTTCATGCACGAAGTCCACGAAATGAAAAATTCAACAATTTAAACTGACATTTAAATTGATAGTTCAAGAGATGCACACGACAGATACCAAAGAGACATACAAAATAAAAAATACAAAACAAAAAAAAAAAACGGCAAGAGAGAAAACAGAAAAGTATATATGATGCTATAGAGGCGTGGCAGATGGGGCAAACACACACACGCACACACACACACACACACACACACACACACACACACACACACACACACACACACACACACACACATGTGAGCTCTGCATGCTGCAATGGGTGACGTACCACAGTTGTTGTTTCTGTTTTTGTGGTAGTTGTGGCTGCTGCGGCTTTTGGCGGCTGATGATGATGCTGATGTGTGCTAAGGTCTTCTTGTTGCTGGCTGAGCATAAACATCTCTCAACTAAAATTGCACTTGCTGGGAAACAATCGGCAGACAAAAAGGATGCTAAAAGATGATGTGAAAAAACGCAACTGTTATTCAATTATATCAGCTAAAGATAGGTTGCTCAAAAAGAAGCAGACAAAGCGAGAGAACTATGAAAGCACATTAATGCTTTTAGAAATATGCATTTCATATAGCTTTTTGTATTACGCTCGTTTTTATTCAATCTCGATGGAAACAGTCCAAGCGAGAAAACTTTGAAAGCACATTAAAGCTCGAAATAGTTTATTTTTCAATTTTGTGAAAGCTTTCATATCGAACAGCTTTCAGATTTTAAGCTCTATCGTTGTTATGTAATAGTTCTATTGATTCGCAATCTAAACTTCAAAGTGGCAAAGTCTATAAATCATTGCTGGCTGGCAACCACATTGGTTACTCGATACACACACACACACTTATGCAGCATGCATGCACGTATACAAACATATGTATAAATCGTGTTACCGAACATATTATCTAACACATTGCACACATATATTTCTTAAATAAACATTGCGTTTCCACATTGGCATTTTCATGCATAAAACAAAACGCGAATGCGAAATAAATATTGCAAAGATGGAGAGAAAAACGAACGACCATTCAGTGGGCAATTTTAGTCACATAGGTTCGTGTGTCTACCTAGCTGGATCTGTATCTGTGTGTGTGTGTGTGTGTATCTGTATCTGTATCTGTTGACAGGCTGGCAAAGCCAAGCTCAACATTGTTGTCAACAGTTTGCCGCCTTTGTCTCGTGCGTGTCCGCTATCAGCCAAGTTAGAGATGCAGAGATATCGGCTACTTCATGGCGCATAGTTCGGGCTCTGCACTAATCTTATAATTAGCATTCTTGGCAGATAACAACAACAGCAGCAGCCACTACAGCAACAAGAACAGCAACAACAACAACTTGCTTTTCGCTTGAACTACAAATAACAAACACATTGCAAATACGAAAGACTTGAGTTGAGGCGGATCGAGTCGAGTGGAGTCGCCTCTTAATCGGATTGCATGATAACTGCACATTAATTAAAAAAAATCAACTAATACTTTTATGAAACGAAACAGTGCTAATTGAATTATTGCTGCCATGCACTCGCTTCGTTTGCTTTCATTTCATTTTCGTTTGCGTTTGCGTTTCGTTTTGTTTTCTTGTTTTACAACCAGCTCGTTTAATTGGCACTTCTCCCTACCCCCCAACCCCCAACCCTCAACCCCTTCGAGCCAAACTGAACCGAAATTTAGAACGAACCGAATCGGAATCCGCACCCGCAGCGACATATTGCTTACGGTTCCAGGAAGACCTAAAAATGCCAAAGACTCGACAGACTCGGAAAGCGAGACAAAACTTAGGATATGCCGCCTTCTAACGGTAACCAGCCAAAGCCTGCTCGAACCAGACCCAGTCCAAGCCAGTCGAAGTTCAATTTTTCGGGCAATCCATAAACCAGTAAAACAGCACGAAAACAATAGCAACAACAACATCAGCAACAACAACAACGAATGTCAAGCTCAGTTTTCAATTGCAACAGCGACGCTCACATGTTCTTTTTTTCGGGATGTAATCCGAGAGCGGCCAGAACAACAACAATTTAAAGAGGTAGCCAGATAACCTAACCATTGTCGTTGTTGGGGCTGGGTCTGGTTCTGGGTCTGGGTCTGGGACTGCGGGCTTAGTCACTTGGTGCTTTGCTCCTTTCATGGCCCGGCATATTAGTTTTCAAGTTTTTACATTCACATTGTTCATTATGATGAGCCGCCGAACACGAAAGAACAAAACAACAACGAGCAATAACAACAGCAACAACAACAGCAGCAACTACAAATGGGCTGCAAAAGACGAGCCCAAAAATTGACAATGGACGTTGACGCTCAAGTATCTGCAAGTGCACGCAATGTACTTCGTTTTGTATCTTCTGTATGCATGCAACGAGCTGTGGACAGTACAACAGCCCAGACCAAGGGCTAAGGCTCGGCTAGGGGAGCAGGGAGCAGCGGGGAGGCGGGGAGCTGGCCAGAGGGCGGGTTTGAATTAAGGCGGTGTAGACATTTCAACAGCATGTCGCTTCATTTAAGTTTTTTGCATCAATGCACTCGTGACAATTTGTCATCAAAAACACAACAACAAACGAAAATAAAGAACTTTCGAAATGCGATGTGTAGAGTCCTATATTTTAAATTAATAAAAGACCTCGTTCAGTTGGCATAAAATGTGTGGGTAGCACAAATAAGAAACGAAATTATATGAACGGAATTAAAGATTCAGTCGCCTATCTCTGTAATAAAATAAAACAAGTTGAATGAATCTCTATAAAAATAATAATAATCTGTGAATTGTTTCCAAAAAGCTCTTAAGCTTCAGCTATAAAATAAAAGATAGCGCACCAAAATATATGCATTTAATTTCCGAGCTGGAGCCACTTCACAAACAGTTATTGCCCATATATGTATAATCAACGAATCTCTAACGCATTATGCTCTTATTTTTGATCGGCTGCAACACTTGAGTAGCTTAATGAAAGCCTGATTGCATGAACATAAAACCCATC
The DNA here is from genome assembly GCA_004143825.1 of Drosophila micromelanica. Taxonomy (NCBI): domain Eukaryota; kingdom Metazoa; phylum Arthropoda; class Insecta; order Diptera; family Drosophilidae; genus Drosophila; species Drosophila micromelanica. The sequence continues at coordinate 47,761 of SCDY01000013.1, read as the reverse complement.
TTTGGTGTTAACCGGGCAACTGTGTGCGGTCTTTCTATATATCGTCGACCCCTTGCTGCGTATGCATCACTAAATTGAGCCAAAAAATTAAAAAGAAGAAAGAGAGAAAAAACACGACAGCTACAAAAACAAGCAGCTAAATGTCAGCTGTGTCCACCTAAACTTAAACTTATGCATATTTATATAATTCATTTTTAAATATTTAAAATCCCACAAACGACGGATGCGACAGACGGACAAAGAGACAGCTCCCAAAACATACTATATTAAATATCAAGATTTTATGATGCATAATGCGAAGAACAGAGAGGAGCTCGTGAGAGAGGGGCAACCGAGAGGCAGGCAGCCGAGAGAAGGTGGATTTTTATTACCAATAATTTTTTTTTTTAAATTTGTTGCGTCGAGTGCAAGCAGGCAACTCGTTATAAATATAACCACAGATCGAAATACATAAATATGTGTATACATACACATACACAAATATATACAAAATACTTGCGTGTGTGCGTTGAGTGTACAAGTGAATTAATTGTAAAGCCGCCCGACCGTCGGACGCGATTATTTACGGTTTATTTTCAACGCATCAGAAATAAATATGCGAGTAAAAACAAAACACATGATATTTCTCTTTTTTTTTGTATTTATTTATATTTATTACAATTTTTTTGTTTGTAAGAGCCAAAAATATTGCATACTAATTTTAATACGTAACACGCGGGCTTTGAAGGCGCATCAGTCCGAAAATAGCCGCAAAGTGAAATGAAAAACGAAAAACGAACAGTAAGGAAACCCAACACACACACACACACGCACACACACACAAATGCACTGTCAACGGGGGAATTAGAGGGCGGGGGAGAATCTTCGAGAGGGCTTAGTGGACCGATGTTGGGGCTAGTGGGGCTGGGGCTGGTGTGCATGGCAAAAGTGTCAAGCGACGACGTAGCGAGTGTATTTTTGAATTTTTGGCAGGTGGAACCACGACAAGTGCCCCAAGTCAGCAGCGGGAACGGCCCCAACTGCATTCATATTTCAATATTTTGTTGCTCGTTTGCCTTTTTTTGTTGTTTTCCATAGCTATAAATAGCCGCGAGTAGCGCTGACGGTGAGGATAGCCAGCATGCACAGAAAACACTGAAAATTAATTTTCACATAATTTTTATGAGGCAATTACTCATCGACACTCTTCAAAGTGTATATCTTAGAGCAGTAAATAGAATAATATCTGGTACATGTATGAAATGATGTTCTTTTTTGCTCTGCCATTTGTTTTATTTGTCACATTTTTGTTGGCTTCTTCTCATTTCAATACAATTTAGCCGCATGGTTTCTTGATTAAACATGACGTATACGTGATTTTGTAACTACAATCTGTACAAATATTTGCTGTACATTGTAAATTGTAAAATATTGGGGGATATAATTGAACACAACTGTTTAGTTTCTTGTGTGTGTCATCCATGTGCATACGAGAGTACTCACAGGGTATTCATATGCCCATTACTGGCTACATAATTACGCAGACACGCCCCACTAAATAAAATATTTGAAAGAATAATATGCATACTCTATTATCATGTGTTGTAATTATTTGGAAATGCTTTCTAGCGATAATTGCGGGTGCCACAATTTCTACTTTTTTTTGAGCTCAGTTGAGTTTAACATTTTTTCTTTTAAGGTTCGTTTGTTCTTCAGCTGGTGTTTTTGTCAAATTATACAACATTTATCATCAATTATCGAAGCGATGTTGTTGTTGCTGTTGTTGCCTGGCTGAGAAATGTTTGTAGTATGTTATGTGACGCACGCGAGACTAGCGCGGTGTGTGCCGTGTGTGTGTGTGTGTGTGTGTGTGTGTTGTGTGGCGACATCGTGTCATGAAATTGAATAAGCAAATGACGTGCTGAATGCCAGTTGAAACAATTCTGTATGTTTTTTTTCATATTTTTTTTTATTATTTTTTTTAACGTGCCGTGTGGCATTCACCTCAGCCGGGAAACCGCAAAACGCAGTTTAAATGGGAATCGCTCTCTTTCTATATGTACACGTACATATATATGTGTGTGTATGTGCATATGAGTAACTGTTACAATTGTTCATGACATTTCATGCCAAAATGTAGACAATTGTCAATTGTGGCAACAACCGTCAAACACCCCTTTTTGCAGTTACGCAGAGCAATGGCAACTAGCAAGTGCTTGAGTACGAGTCTATATAGATAGACATATAGATAGATAGCTGGATAGATACATATATATGTAGCTCTTCATATGTGCGCCGCACATGCTAAACGAATGTTGACAAACAATTATTATTTTATTATTATTTGTTTGTCTGGCTGTGCCCTGCCCTGCCCAGTCCGGCCCCTCTTTTGCCCTTACCACACGCCCTAATATAGACGGTACTGTCTCTCCGTCTGTCTGTCTGTCTCTCTGTCAGCCAGTTTGCATGACTTTCCTGTGCGGCTCCACAATTCAGCGTCAGTTGTCGTCAGACCGTCTGCCTGCCTCATACAATCTCTCTCTCTCTCTCTATCATTCTCTTTCTCTCTCTCTTTTTCACTCACTGAAGTAAGCTCCTATCGGTTTTTGTTTGTTTATTTGTCTAACTGCTTTTGTAATATGATTCGTTGTTATATTTATATAGTTGATTATTTTTTATTATTATTTGTATCGTTGTTTGAACAAATTTTCACATGCAATGCTAACTGCAGAACAACTCTGTCACTTTCTCTCTCTCGCTCTCTCTCTCTCTCTCCCTCTCTCTCTCTCTCACTCTCTGTTTCTCTATGTATTTTTCAACATCGAAAATTAGCTTAAATCAACAGACATATGAGTAACCAGAACAAAATAAAAGATAGTAAATACAAATAAACAAACTTTTGACAGTTGGAAATCAACACATTTTTATATTGTTATTATTATTGTTGATTCTAATAATGTTATTGTTGCTGTTGCTGTTGCTATTGTGGGCACAATTTTAATAAAGTTTTCACCTGTCTGTTGTCTCTAAATGACAGTCATTTCTTGTTGACATTGCCAGATGACTGACTGACATGCCAGACAGACTAACAGACAGTTAGCATAGCGAAAAACTGAATTATAAAAAAAAAAGAATTATAGGAGGAGCTACTTGGCCTACCTGTCGTTTGCCCCCTCACAAATTCACGCCGTTGTTGTTGTTGCTGCAGTCTCACTCTTTCCCATTGTGGAGATCATCTATCATTTTAACAACTGTCTAAGAACATGATACGCATATGCATAATCTCACAAATTGATTCTGTGGCCCGCCACACAGTTTTCCAGCTCAGGCGTATCTAATAACTTAATTCGTTTCGTGGAAACGCATTCAATATCATATACAAGCATTTTCTTCACATTGCCTGGCTCGGCTCGCTTTCAGTTCGAGATAGACAAACTTCGGGCGTATCTAAACAGAAAAATCTAAAGCTTAATGGCTCATTAAAAAAAAAGAAGAAATAATAATAAAAATTACAAAATAAAAGAAAAAAAACAACAATGTTAGCAAGTGGGGCACACACAAACAGATGCGCAAAGTGAGTATCTGTGTTTTGATTACAAATTTATTGTTGGTAATATGAATAAAAATGAAAATGAAAATTCTTTTTATCTCGCCACTCAACTCTAGGCTGCTAATTATGCATGCCACATATGCAGAGGCAGCGAGCCAAGCGGCAGCAACAGGCTGCCAGTTGGTTGAGCTGCTTATGCAACGAAACAAAAAATCCAAAATAGAAAGGAATTATAATAATAATAATAATAATGAATCAACATAACAAAAATGTAATGAAAAGTACAAACAACAACAGCACGCAGTTGGCCTACCAAATGAGCGGCAGCATTCGCATCGTGTGAATTTCAATTAAACTTGCAGCGAATGCAACTGCAACAGGCCTGTATGGGTAACTGTTGCAGTTGCAGTTGCAACAGTTAGACGCACTGAGAGTCATGAGCTTACTGCTAATTAAATGCAGCATATGCTGCTAATTAAATTTATGTGCCCGTCGCACAGCTCTGATTATCAAAAATTATTTATGCAAAATCTGACAGGAAATAGCTGCAAGCAACCGACAGGCATCGTGGCGGCAGTGTGGCAACATGGCTACCTGGCAACTTGGCAACTGGCGATGCATGGCTGATAAAGATAAAGCCGTAGCCAGCAAAAACCACTGTTAGTGGCAGCCCTCCAGCAGCAGCAGCAACAACAGCAGCAAAAGTCCAACTCTGACTAAGTTTATTGTACACAGCTTTTGGTTGCATATTTAATTATGTTGTACCACTAAAGTAGCGTCTAAGCTTGCTGACAGTTGTTTATTATTATTATTATTATAATTATAGTTGTTGTTGTTGTGCTTCAGCTAATAATAGAAGACTGTACTTGAAGTGCGCCTATTGTTATAGGCCCAGTTTGGAAACTATGTATATTTTGGTTTTAAACAGAGTATAATAATTTTTCAAATATATTTTGTGTTTGTTTATTAATCAATAATGTTGCAAAGACAAAGACAGACTTTCACATTTTATAGAGAAAACTCTTAATTGTGAAACAATTTAAAAGAAAGAAAATTGTAGATCAGATTCAAATATTTTCAACAAATATTTTAAGCTGATTATCTGAATATATTAGTATATTTATTGACTTATTGCATTTCTTAAAGCGATTCCACATTTCTAGAGCAATGCGGTTTTCTATGAATCCATATGAATAAATATGAATGTATATATAGTATATGGTATGCCTGAACGAATGTATGGCAGAAAAAGCAAAAATGAAACAATATTGTGCCAAGGCGAAAAGTGAGCATCACTCAGAAAGTGACTCAGCAGGCAGGGACAACAGTTGCTTGGTTGCAAGGGGTGAGGGGATCTGCAGTGGCGAAATTCCATTGCAGATGTCTTTATACTTATACTTATACTTATATATCTATATATATGTCCACTGGTCAGCGATTGCAGTGTGTGTTTAATTCATTAAATTAAAATTAATGTTTATTTACGCGCAATTTTACAGCGTGCCTGAAATGTGGCGTTGCTGCTGCTGGCCAAAAGTATTGCCAACCGAGCATAAATTAAAGTATATTACAAGCCAACCAACAACAACAACAAGTGCAGAGCAGAGAAACGTCAGACCCAAAGTTGTTGTTGCCATTTAAAATTAGCAACTGCAGCAGCAGCAACAACATTATTATTATTATTATTATTAGCAACATTTCAACAACAACAAGAACAACAGCAACAACAGTTGTTGTATCTGGCATATACATTTGCAGCATTTCCTTTTAGTAAGTGCGTGTGTGTGTGTGTGCTTGTGTGTTGTTTTGTATGCTTATCTGAACATTGAAAATCTCGCATTTGCTTTTCACATCACTTTTAGCTGGCTGCTGCTGCTGCTGCTGTTGCCTTTTTTGCGTAATTTAATTAGTATTCTGTGGCCAGAAATCCGATATTGTTTATGGCTCGGCTTTTGCACCGACATTGACTGACAGCAAATAGCATAAATATATAATGCATATAATATCCATATAAGCTCGCATGCATTCTCTAACTACATAAATACCCTCTCTCTCCGATGACTGCTGAGTGATTGACCAGCTCCAATGGAGCTCAAATATTTGTTTAAGCAACACGAATTTTGTCGCAGCTGCAACATGCAGCAATTTTCAACTGGTTTCTAGCCATGTGGCCTATTTAATCAGTGGGAAAACATGAAAGATACAAATCTACAGTAAAATCAATTTTGGATCACACATTGCTCTAAGCTCTCTGTCAACAGATTGTTGTTTCTGTATTTCCATTATTGGACCAAAAATAGTCAACTGTAAATCAAATTGCAGCAGAAACAACAGAAAACAGGTAAACATCAGTGGCTTAGTCACCAGAAGGGGTTTAAGATACAAATGTCTTTTGTTCCTTTTGTTCTACAAAGGGCTTGCAATCAAGATCGGTTTTATGGCTCGTGTTATAAATATTTACGTATGTATTGTGATTCGTGCGTGAGTCACGTTTCCTGTCTTCACACTTTAATCATTTTCGTGAGTCAACTTCAGGCCCCAGACTACGCCTTTGTGTTGCTGCAGCTAACTAACTAAATACGTTTGAAGCACTATAATTAAATGATTGTTGGCCAGCGATAGGAAATTAAAAACGTTTTAACAGCGATACAAGCTGATAAGGCCTCGCGACCGACCGACCAAGCACAAAGCCCCCAAAACAAAGTAGAAATAGAAAACTAGAAATAAAAAAGAAATATATACAGCAAAAATAGACAGAACAAACAATGAAAGCAACAACAACAAAAAGCAACAAATGTGTAACAAGCGCGACAACAAAACTAAATACACGTTTGACGATTAGTACCATTATGTGCTTTTATTTCTATTTTAATGTGCTGCATATGTGGTGTGTGTGTGCGTGTGTGTGAGTTTGTCATTAGAAATGCCAATTGGACGTAATACGTCAAATGTTTAGTGAAATTATTTTTAATGAAATGTTGTGTCATTAGAAATACAGACACAGTTACAGATGCAGATACAGATACAGATACACGCGCACACACTCACAGATACAATTCGAAGGGGCGCGTCTGACTGAGGTCGTCGCTGCCTGCGATTAGACTGTGCATCTGTCCCGCTCACTTGGTGAATGTGGGTTTTGTTAATTTAGCTAAAAGTCCATTTAATGCTTTACTTCTTATTGCATTACAGGGCAGCCACTATTAAACTAATTGTCCCTCTTACATACTCTCTCTCTCTCTCCCTCTATGTTTTGCACCTTATATAGACTGGGTCAATAGCCGTAATTATAATGATGTGTGACATGCGACAGGCAGCCAACATTATAGACAGAAGACTGAACAATGGGAAGCGACAACTGATATCACAATTAAAATATTTGTGAAGAGTAAAAAAGTCTTTAAAAAGTTACTTAATTGGATACCAGAAACTAAATTAATTAATATTTTCTTTTTAAAAAATATTTTTTATACATGTATATATGTAAAACTTTAAATTTTTACCTTAAAACAAAAAACCCAACGAATATAAAAACTAGCATTAATTTAATAGAGATGGGACATGTGTTGAATGTATCAGAAATCGTTGTTGACACTTGTATTGCTGTCTGCCATTGGCCACGCCCACTTGTACCAGCAGCCAACAATCAGGCAGTGGCAATAAAAGTCGAGCACTCAAGAAGAACTCAACACTTGTGTAGTTTGTTTTTTTTACCGCATTTAGCAACGGTTAGTTGCGTTTTACAACCAAAAAGCCGCTCCCCGCGACTGGTTCAATGCAACTTTGTGACTTCGACGTTGACTCTGGTTGCGAATATGAATGTGAATGTGAATGTGAATGTGAATTTGAATGCGAGTTTAGCTGTCGTTGTGTGAGTCTGTCTCTGGCTGTGCCTTCTTTAAATGCCTCACTTTACTTGGGCAAACAGATTTTATCATCGCTGCCGTCGCGTCGTTTTATGAGCATCATCAAAAACTAATAAAAACTCAATGCGTTCTTTATTTGCAGGCGACCGCAGGCAACAACAACAATAACTGCGACGACAACAGCAACAGCAACAGCAACAGCTACAGCTGTAGCAACAACAACAGCAACAACTGGCACAGCAGCAACATGTTGCACTCGTGCACTCGCCGAAGCAATTTGCATACAAATGTTGCCGTGTGGCACTTGAAAATGCATTCGCAATCACTGAAGGAAAGCAGCCAAAGGCAGCTCGAGTCCCAACCAGAGGCTGCAGCAGCAGCAGCAGCAACAACAGCAGCAGCAGCTGGCGAGGCTGCTGTTTCATAATTTGATATTAAACATGCGCCCCGTATGTAGAACTTGTAAATTTGCAAATTGCCAAAACGCATGACAGGAACAGAATGAAGGCAGCTGCTGATTCTTCTGCTTCTTCTCGGTGGCCCCCTCCCCTCTCCACCTCCCTCTCGCTCCTTGCACCTTTCACAGCCACACAGTTCAAAAGGCATTTTGCCCGCCAGCGCTGCGTGAATTTGCATTTACATGACGCAGAACTCGACCCAAAACCCAAACCCCAAACCGCGTCCGCTTAATGGAAGCAAGAAGTTAAATGCCCCTCCCTCCCCCCTTTAACTCTCTACGCCCAACCCCTTATGCACTGGCTTTGGTACGTCGCTCAATTGACTTTCAATTGCAAAACAAACACAACACACAAAAGCAGTCCAAAAACAAAAACACAGCCGAACAAAAAAACAAAAAGCAGCTGAATTTATTTAAAATGTTTTGCTATGCTTTTGTTGTTATTGCTGTTGTTGTTGCTATTGTTTGGGTTATGATATGTTGATTTCCAAGTGCTCATATATACATATATGATTGACATACTCATGTTGCTCGATCAATTGATCGCCTGGGAGTGGAAGTGGAAGTTTTACGGCTGCCAAGTGTTTATTTTGCAACGTTTTTTTATGTTTGCCAAAAGATTTGCCAATAAAATAATTTGTTAATACTACACTTGGCGGCGATATACTTATGGATCTGAAGTGTGCACAAGCACTCAATGGGAATTTTATCTTAAATGATTTAATGATTTATTTCGAGCAAAATTTTGGGAAACACCTTCGCAAAAAGCTATTCAAATGAGTACAAATGAATTTGAGGTTCTCTTCGACCAATGTCATTGATAGTTTTCTTGGACTTTTCCAGCCAAAAAAACACGTAATTAGCCATAAATCATTTTTGTGAGACATTTCCCCCTAAAACAACAACAATAGTCGAATATTAAATAGTCACGCAACGCGGCAAAGGCAGATCCCAGAACATTGTTGCAAGGCCAGAAAAGGATAACGATAAGGTCAAGGCAATCGCCTGGCTCGCTCCAGCACGTGAGTAGCTTGTGTGGAAAATGGCAATCTAATGGAAAACAATAATCAATAGGCCATACAAAAACAAGAACAGGACCAAGACCCAAAAACAACTGTCAAGAATTTGAGCACGCAGTTTTACAACAGAAATACAAAGTCGCCGAGGAAAATGTGTGTAAATGTATGTGTGTCGTGTGTGATACCCACCCCCACAGGATACCCACTCACATGTGTGTGCGTGTGTGTGTGTGTGTGTGCAAGTACTTTTCTGGGTAGTTCATAACTTTTGTGACTTTTTATCGTGGCTGTTTGTGGTGGTTTCTTGGCCCAGAGGCGTAAAGGACGCCCAGTTCGACTGCCATGTTTGTGCTTGGTCCCACACACACACACACACAAACACACACACTCACACACAATTGTAGGCGTCGCCGTATGTCCGTCTCGCTTGCGCCCACATAGTCGACAAAACTGTGCCAAAAACTTGGCAAAGAACTTGGCAACGGACACAGAAATGCGGCTAAGAATAGTTATGCATGAGCACATGAGAGTTTATCGTAAACGCAATCCAACAGCGGGGTTTATTTTTAGCCCGGCTCAGACAGACGGAGCGGTTCAGAGAGCGTCAATCTTATCAGCGGACATAATAACAATAATCGCACATGGTTTGGCCCGTGGCTTGACTCGGCTACCCGATGAGCAATTGAAAAGCAATCAGCAAAACTTTGCGAAATTTAAATGATGTCAGACCACAAACGGCAACGACTGATACAGTTACTGATAGCCAAAGCATCGCCCAGTCAGCACCAAAATATACAAAAAAAAAATTAATAAAAAAAACTTATAATAATAAAAAAAAGCTGACGCGCTATCTGCATACACAAGTCATTAGCTTGTGCGTAGGATTCTTCACAGCTGATTTATGTCGTAAGTTCCATTGAAATTCATGAGTGATCAACAAGAATTATATTCAAAGTGAAAACATAATAGCCAACACAGAAACTACAACAAATGTTCAAAGATAACAAAAAAGAAGTCAGCAAAGTGTTGGCATTTCTGCTAAATAGATACCCTACAGTGCACAAAGTAAAATGAATATTGAAATGACAATTTATTTAGGATTTTTAATTATATCCTTAACATTCGATTGGAAAGGAAAAATTAAATATATTATTTAAATTTTTTTTATTAATATACCCACTATGGACACTCTGTACTGGGTATAAGCCAAACGGGGCGTGTTACGAGAAATGAAAATGTGTGGCCGTTGAGGCTTTGGCTGCACCTACGCGGCGAGATTGAGATTTATATATATGGGGGAAACTGTCGAACAACACACACACACACACACACACATACAAACCAACTGTCTCCCTACACTTTAGCATATAAAACAAATTATAATTTATTTTATTTTATAGAGGTTTCCTCTATTTTTTTTTTTTTTGTTACTAAAAAGAAAAAACGAAATTCAACAAAAGCGTGAGCCTATTTAGTATAAAAAATAGTAATAATAATAATAAATAAAAACCTGTCCATCGATTATGAAAAGAACTGTTGATGTATGAAATGTATGCGACTGTATAAGCATAATCATAAATCTATTGAGGCCCGTCAAGGTGTGTGCTAAAGTGTCAGCCATAAATTTTAAATTTATGTTCATCTTTTCGGCCAAAGTCAAAGCTCAAAGAAAATGCTCACAATATCAAAAAAAGAGGGGTTTCTTTTTGGCTTCAGCTTTTTTCCCGCTGCTTGCCATAAAATCGTCTAATTTTAATTAAACGCTGCCGCGACAATTGCGTCATTTCGGTCTGACACATTGGCCCGCTTATGGCGGTAATTTCATCGGATTTGGAGACGTTGTCATCCCCTCCCTCCCTTTCGACCCCGTTTCACACTCGCTGTTCTGACTTGCCAAAATTGCCGCTAATCGGCGGTCTTGTAGACGTTGACATCTCACATTTGTCTTTGTCTTTCCGGCTTTGCAACATTTTCTGTGTAGAACCTAAAAAAGCGACTTTTCCCTATCTTCTGGGAATTACGCTGTTTGTGAGAAAGATAAATATTGTTAAATTATATGATACTACCTTAAAACCGTAGGGTTATCAAAATGTCGTATTGCTTTGGAAGTTTCTTTACCTTTTTTTTTTAGGATTAATTCCCTCCAAGCAGACTTTCCGTTACGTAACTATTTATAGGTCAGGTCATCCACACAAATGGCTCATCAAACTCACCGACAAAAAGTAAAATAAATTAAAATGCTCTCGGTGGGAGTGGCGAACTTAAAAATACTCTGCACTCAACTTTTTATAAGTTGTTTATTCTGAAGCACTTTCTGTTTTCTGTTTTTTTAACCTTGAGTTAAAAATCTAAAAACAAAATATATCCCGAAAGCATACATACAACATCGATTATTGTAAATCGATATATATCGATCTTAGGATAAGGTGATATCGATCATTAGATATGTTGATGTTAAAAAAAAATGTGTACTTTATCGGGTCGAAGAAGCTTGTTACATACATATACAGAGCTTGATTATACCCTGTTTTTAAAACACTTTTCAGTGCGAAGAGGGTATAATAGCACAGAAATAAGCAAAACAGAAACACATAAAATCAAAGTTGACCTTCAAAAACGCACAGAAATCAAACAATTACAAAAACAAAGCAACTCAACCAAGCGAAAATCAAACCCAACAAAAATATACATTTACCGCAGCTGTGTGTGTGTGTGTATTTACGAATGTATCTTTGTATGTAGATACATTATATAGATGCTGTTCGTTCGGAAACAGGTTGTTGTCTGTGTCAGTTTTTGTGTTATTGTTAACATTTATTTCATTATGCTTTTTCACAGTCAAAATGCTGAGTTGAGAGCTACGCAAACTTTCGCACGCACACACTCACACACACACACACACAGTCACACACACACACACACACACACACACACACACTGACAGACAGCCAGTCAAACAAACAAAGAAACTGAAATTGGCGCGCCAAAAAGTAATGTAAAGATACATATGTATCTAGGTATGTATGTATGTAGATAAAGAGACCAGAATGTGATTGCACTTCAATTTGAAATAAATTTGAATGATTTTTTCTCTACACTCTTAAAAATAATTGTGCAATATGTGATGTCATCAGCAGCTAAAATGTTTGTGCCTAAGACAAGGCGAAATACCTAAATTTTAGCTTAACGAAATTGAAATTTGTAAATTTATTTTACGATTCATTTCTTGATAATGTTCCAGAGTGTTATCTCTTTCCTTTCAAATCTTAAAAATTTGGATGTACATATATGTATCTTGTAGTTCCCACATTTAAATAATTCTCCTAAATTAAATTTTTGTTATGCACTGTTGCTAAGGCTTACAAAAAGAAGGAAAATATGCCGCCGCCAAAACAAAAACCAAAAAAAAAAAAAAATACACATACCGGCAAACATTTTAAAAGACGTCGTCATGTCGTCGGCAAAAATTCTTATCAGACATGACGTTATTTTGCCACTTTAAAAATCGTGTGAGTTCTCCGTGTTTTTGTGTTTTACGTATTTCTTGTTTCTTGTTACGGGGAAAGCTTCATTCTAAGTACGTTTTATTTAAAATTATTTCATAATGGAAATTGATGCGTACATATACATATATGTACATATTAATAAACATATTTGACATATAATTGTATATATTATCATACTTCTTGAACCTACAGAAAATACAGATATGTGCATTGTGTGTATGTGTGTGTGTGTGTGTGTGTGTGTGTGTGTGTGTGTGTGTAGGCTGCAAGGGCAAACAAACATAAGATAAAAGCAGCACCTGCAGCCCGCACGTGCCAAATTTGCTAATGAATAGGCCAGAAAATAAAAGCATCGGCTTTGAGGTGTTAATCGGCGGCAGCAGCGAAACAAAAAAGGCGCCAAAAGATTGTTTAGCGGCGGCAGCTAAAGAAAATAAGGCGCCAAAAAGCCACTGGCAAACGTGCGCGCGTATCTAGATAAATATCTATGGCCACATATTCAAATAAACACGCATACATACCAATATGTATGTATTTATGTGCATGTGTATCTGTGTGCAAATACACTTGAGGCCTGGCTACTGTACGTACGCAACGGCGACAGCGGACGCTAACTGCGCTGCGCGCGTCGGTTGTAGGCCTACGTCGCTGGCTCGGCTCGCGAAGGCAACGACCAACAGCAACAACAACAATAAAGAACCGCGTAAAACAATCGTAAACAGATCATCGAACTCCCTTCGGAAACACAGAAAGAGATGGAGTTGTTGTTGGTGCTTTTGTTGCTGCTGTCTTGGCCTTGAAATGCGTGCGCTTTTTATATTTTTGGTCACTATTTAATTTTCATTAATATTGTTTTTCTTGTTCTTGTTTTGTTTTTGTTCGCTATTAATTGAGTTGGCAACGCGTGCGGCGCCCACGCAGATTAGCAGCAGTAGAAACGGCAGCGACTGCGGCAGAGCCGACAACAAACTTCAAAGCGACAAGCAAAAACAGCTTTCACCGTTTGCCTTCGCTTGCGTCATACTTGCGTTTGCGTGAGCGACAAAGCTACAAAAACACGAAGCCGCTGCATCGGCATGTTGCCGCTGCTGCAGCGACGGCCTCACAACTCAACACACTCTCAGAGGGCAACAAACCACCACCACCACCACCACCATTAAGCAGCAATAACAGAAACAGCAGCAACAGAGAAGCAGAAGCAGAAGCAGCCGCAATAGAAACGTAGGCAGCGGCGCAGTAACAGCGACAACAGCAGCGGCAACGGCAGCGCAGCCACGCAGCAGCAGCAGCAGCAACCAGCCAACCAACCAGCGGCAGCGACAAACCGACAAGCTACTTCGGCTTCGGGTTTGTTTTGTAGCTTTGTGGCGTCAGTCGCTTATTGACGGCGGACGTGTTCAGTTGTGTTAACGGTAAAACGTATGTAGCTGCTGCTTGTTGTTGTTGCCTAACTGGAATTTCTTGATCGTTCCTTCGTTTGTACGTTCGTGTGGGTGTGTTTGTGTTTCTGCTTGTGTGTGTGTGAGTGTATGTGAATTGCACTTGTAGCGCTGCTGCTGCTGTTCGTACTTATGCTGGTGCTGCTGCTGCTGCTGCTTACGTGCTCAAGTGAACGTCGACGTTTTCTAATCTGACGATTATCGATTGATAGCAACAGCAGCAGATAAGCAACGGGCTGCAACAGCAGCAACAACAGCAACACGCACACACACACATACGCATACACACACACAGATACTTCCCGATCCCGCGACCGAATAACAACAGCGACAGCGACGCTGCCGCGCAGCCGCAGTCGACGCCACGCTCTGCACGCTGCGCTGTCCGATTTCGAGTTATTTTCTGTGCGACTTTGTTGCGTTTTTCTCAGTTCGCTTTTGGAGCTGCCACTAAACGTTTACAAATCGCTCCGTGTTATCGACGCGCCGTTTTTTCCGTGTTTCAAATATTTCGTAAAATCCAAGTCAAAATAATTCAAATATTTTTGCCAAAATTTTGCAAAGAAACCAAAAAAAAAAAATAATAAAACTCAGTGCTAATTTAAGTAAACTCATTATTAAACGACGTGTGTGTATTAAAAAAAAAAAATAATTACAAGGAAACCCAAAATTAAAATAAAAGAAAATATTTTATGAACAAATGCAAATAAGAAACAAACTAAAAAGGTTTTCTAATTTAGCTTCAAATGTATTTCGATATTGACATAATGCACATAATTTAATTATACCAATTAATCGCTTTATTTAACACAATATCAGCTAACAAATAATGACAAAAAAAGTTTAAAAAAATAGTAAAATATGCAAATAAAGATATACAAATTTCCTGTGATGAATTTTGAAAGCGTTTGCTTGCAAATATTTTTACCTAATCTGACATAAAATATTTCATATTAACTTCAAAATCTGGAAACTGAAAAATTCAACAGTAAAACAACACGAAGGAAGACGCCAAAAAGCAGTGCAAAAACATCGAAAATTCTCCCATGCACACGAAATCACAAAAAAAAGAGTTAAATGTTCTTAAAGCTTTTTGTGTTGTTTTTTATTTTTTTGTTGCCGTTGGGTAAGCGGAAATACTGAAAAAGAAAAGAGAAAAGAATTTTAAAATATGCTACCTGGTTTTTGCCATCAGCGAGGTATAGAGTTCCTACGTTCAATTTAAATACTCGTAGGAACTTCATACCGTGCTCTTGGAAGACCAAAACACAACAAAAATAAAAAGAAAAAACCAAAGAAAAACACGAAACTTCAAAAAGAGTGCGACTAAAATCGCACACACGCACGCTAGCGACTTTGGCACGCAGAAAATCGCCTACGTGCGCTTTGCCAAAATATGCCAGCATAAAGCTGGCAAATACACAAGAAAAAATACGTGCTAAACGACCACAAAAAAACTCTAAATCGTGCAACACACGCAACCCGCCAAACGGCAAGTGAACCGATAAGTTCTAAAGATACAAATGAAGGCAACAAGTTAAATGTTTTTTGATTTCAAATTGATCTTCATAAGTATCCGCAATACCAAAAAACAAAACGAACAGAAAAAAAAACCAGGTGCAGTGCTGCCCATTTTTCTCATGCACATATACAGATGCAATAAAATGCAGATAAAAGGAAAGATAGCCAGAGTGTGTGAAAAAGGGAGAGAGAGAGAGATTTGACTCTGTGAGATATTGATTTCTGTTCTTAATGATGTTGAAATGTTTAAATGAAGAGATGAAATTGTGCCTAAAAATTGGTTTGTTCTGTTAAGGTGTAAACGACTAGGAGACTACTTGTTTCCCGCTGCAAGCTGCTGCAGAAAATATTCCCAATTCCTTGCACTCAGCCATTCACAAAGTCACTCAAACGAACTCTAAAAACTTCCTTCGAGCCCCACAATTGAATATTTATTCTTGTATAACTGCCAACTTTAATGTCCGAGCTTTTTGAAACTTTTAGGCTTTGAAAAGAGCATTAAAAATGTATATACAAGCCTTGAAACTGTTATTTGTCTATATTAAGATGTTTTAGATATCAAGGAAATAATAATCATATATAAACATTAAAATGATTAATTTTTAATTTTTATATGCACATCCATATTTATTCTCTTCCATAAAATGCAGTTATTTTGGAATTTCGTATAAGTTTGTCTGAATTTAAATACGTGCGCATGTAAAAATACACGGATGGCTAATAAAGGTTAACATATGTTTTCAGTTAATTTCAAATCTATATCTTTCAGAATTTCCAAAATCGCAGTTTCAGTTTGTTACATACATTTGCACAAAACCATATTACCCCTTTTTACACATTTTTAATGATAACAGATTATAATTTGTGCTGAGACCTTTTTCAATTAAAAATACTCTTGACAAAATGGTTGCTGAAGTTTAAAAAAATGAGAGCAAAAGTAAAATATTAAAAAAGAAAATTCTTAGATTTAGCAGTTTTAGTGAACTTCAAATAAAACTTACTATTTTGATCCGCTCTGCAGTGGATATGTGTTTGTAAATTAGTTTATTCTCTTAGATAAATGGCTCGTAATTTCTTGGCGTAATCAGTTGGGGCTTGTTTTCATATTACGGTTGTACATTAAGCTTTGTACTTGCAGCAGCAGTTAATGGAAAAGCTTGATTAACAAGAAGATACTTGTGTAATTGCACTCAACATTCCAACTAAATAAACAGAGACAGAGATGAAGAAAGAAAGAGACAGACAGAGAGAGAGAGAGAGATAATACGAACAGGGCCATAACTTTGTGTTTTGTGTAACGAGTTTTTTAATCAATGACCATTTTATAATATCTTCAAGTACTAGAAATCTGTTTGTTAAACAGGCGTAAAAGATATTGATACTAATTTTAAGCATTGACTGAAAATTGACAAATTTTATTGACAAGAAAGTAATGTACGCAAAATATTTAAAAAAAATTGCTGTTCTACAGTTCCAAAACTAACACTGAGAAAACATATATGTTTTAATTTGTTATTACCATTTTGCTTAGCATCAAAGACCAATTGCTAAATACTTCTTTTTGTTTTTGCCAGAAATCCGAGTACCCAACAATACAGGCAGCGATTGTTGTTGTTGCTGGTTTGTTCCATTCCAAAGACC
Organism: Drosophila micromelanica; assembly: GCA_004143825.1. Lineage (NCBI taxonomy): Eukaryota > Metazoa > Arthropoda > Insecta > Diptera > Drosophilidae > Drosophila > Drosophila micromelanica. Next base: position 30,783 of record SCDY01000013.1, on the reverse strand, counting down.
TTCGATCGTTGCAATGTCAAAAACCTTTCGGCAAAAGTCGCCAGGCAGCTTGACAAAATAAGAAGGAAAAAATAATAAAAATAAATTGTAGCATATAAGAAAAAATGCTGCAAAAATTGCTGAACGAGTAGACTTTCAAAAAGTGCAACGCGCCAAAGCCCAAGCGCAGTTCGCATTTAATGGCCCAACAATAAAACACAGCAAGCTGAACGCAGGCAGGCACAGGGCAAAACAACAGCAACATCAACATCAGCAGCAACAGCAACAGCAGCAGCAGCAGCAGCAACATCATAATCATCATCAAGTGCCAGAGACAGTCCCCAGCAATTGAACACGCACATTTTTATTTTTTCAGCTTTTTGGGCTTAAACTACGTTCTCTCTACAGCAAGAGGCTGTAAGCGTGTGTATCGCACATGTGCGACAGTTAAAATAAAATATACAAAAATATATATAAAAAAAATGATTAAAATCACAAAAAAAAAAACTATAAGCTAAAGATATTCGTTTTATAGATACGCCTCAAGTTGACCGACCTGCTGCTGAAGTTGCTGTCGTTGTTATTGTTGCTGTTGCTGTTGCTGTTGCTGAACTGATATGAACAAGCAAAGTGCATACAACTTTATTTTGTGTGCGCTACGATAAGCGCGGAATAAAATATATAAGAAATAACAGCGAGCACACACAGATACACGCACACACACGCTCACAGCAATATCGCAGCATACTCACGATACTTTATCTATACCCACTTTATCGTACGAAATGGGGAATGGAAATGGAACTGCGACTGGGAATTGGTTTCCTTGTGGTTCCGAAAATGTTGCCGCTTGCAATTTTCGCAGCCTCGTCAGCAACGGCAACAGCAAACGGCAAACGGCAAAAATAATAATAATTTCAGTTGATTTTTATTTTTTATTTTTTGTATATTTTTTGAGTTTATTTTTTTCATGCTGTCAGTCGGAGCAACTGGAACTGGACAACCAGCTTGGACTTGAGGCATTGTATTTTGTTGTCCATTTCAACGCTTGAAATTCTTGTGGCTGCCGCTGTTGGTGCCGCCTCTTGCAGTCTTTTTGTTGTTGCTATTGTTGTTGTTGTAGCTGCAGCAGTTAATTTAATTTCAGCTCATAAATCAAAACTGTGCCGCGCAAAATGTTTGCTTTTGACGCGGCGTTTTTGTCGCCAGCCTCACAACAGGCCAAGACAATTTTTCGGTCTGAAAAATTCCGGCGGGGAGAGGAGCTGGAGGCTACCAGCCGGAACTGGAGCTGTTAAGTTAGTCAACTTTACAGCCGCTTGACGTTTGACAAACAATGCCAACAGTAAAAGCCACGAAAAAAAGACAACAACAACAACAACAACAACATGCTTGAAATTCTGCAGCTTAACTTGGTCAGCTGGCAAAAACAAATTGCAAGCAGCTGTATTTTGGGACACAGTTCTGGATTATGAAAGCTGCTGAAAAGAGACATTTGGTTGCCACACTTGATTCCCTTGGAAGGTCGCAAAGCTTGTTGTATACTATGCCAACTCTCGATTTAGAACTAATTGCATGGCAACAGCAATATCAATAGCAGCAGCAATAAAGCTCGCTTGATCTGCTCGGAACTGGGCCCAGCCCACATATGGCCCAGCCCAGATACATTTATGCCCATCGTCAGCTTGAAGCGCACTTGTGAGCGTGACAGTAAATAGTAAACTAAATGACAACTACTGGATAGATAACTGGGCAGAAACAAACAGACACACACACACACACACACACACACACACACACACACACACGAAAACATGGCTGAAATTATGTATTAACTGGGTGTGTGTATGTTTGTGTTCTGATGCCAAAATGTTAACCCTACAAAGCGCATTGGGGCGCTAGTCGATACTTGAAACTCGTTAAATGTTAATCGTTGACACGACCAAAATGCTGACTAAGTCCACTTCCACTTCCAAACGTAAGTGGACGGACAGTGACAGTGACTTGGAGCGGATGACGATGGCTGTGTTCACGGCGAGGGCCGTCGGCAAACTTCTATAAAGCAAACAAACTAACGCAAATATACATAGGCAAATGTACTTATAACTCGGTATCTATGCTAAACAACTGCTGACCAGCGGCAATTTTGCTGCCCTGTAACGGTAAAAGAAGCAAAGAGGTATGCTTAAAAAAGTATTTAAAAAAAAAATAAAAAAGCTCTTATTATAAACACGCCTGCAATTGCAACAAAAATGATATATATTTGGTTCGAACCTTCGTTCGTCATATTATTTTAAATTTAAAAATAAATAAAATATTTATAGAAAAATATTTTGTCTTCCTATTATAATGTTTTTTTTTTATTACCATTTGGCAGTCAAACTTTTCGATCTACTGAAATTTAGTTAGTAAAATATAAGTTAGCAGTCATGTAAATATTATATTCCTCGTTTATGCATTAATTATATATAAATATGCCTTGAATATGTAATACATGAAAATTATATACTTTAATTTAATTGCTTTCAAAGTTCATATATTATAATTATAATACACATATATTTAGTAACAAAGTAATATGATAATTATCAAGGAAAATGCTGAATACTTCAATCCTTCCATCCAAGTTCTATTTCAATGGTTTTCCCCAGAGGTATTTCACTCTTCTCAGTTTAGCTTTGCTGAACTTTGTTTTTTTTAGTTTAGTTGAATTTCAATACCCGTTCCCAATCTCCAGCCCAGCCCAGCCCAGCCCAGTTTCAGCACAAATGCTGACCCATATCGGCACAAAATATGCTAATTACCAATGGGGCCCAGTTAGTTGGGCTAGTCAGTTGTTCAGTTAGTCAGTGAATGACAACAGTGTCGACGGTCAAGGCTACACGGTAAAAGCTGTGCAAAAAAAAGGTCCACAAAGCCAAGCCGACACCCAAACACACTCACAAATACATATGCTTCTATATATACATATGTATATATGATTGGTTTCGTGCACTTTTGTTGTATTGTTGGCTTATAATAAATCAGCCACGTGCAATTGAGTGATTCAGGCCGCGCTTGAATCTAATTCTGAGTGCTAGTCGTGCTGGTCCCACAGAGATTTTATGTAATTAATGCTGACGTCAGGCACGCCAATTATTTACAAGAGAATCAATTTTCTATCTGGCAGTTTACAAGTAAATATGCTTATATACAATTATTATATACTAGATGCTGTTGTAAGTTAGTCGGGGGCCCCTGGGGGCAACTTGTCGTTTGTCACGTCGGAAGTTGACTCAGCATTCGAGCGTTTCGACTTCACCTAACTTTCGATTGTGGAAAATACTGAAAGTTATCTTAGCCACAGAAAATGCCCGGGCCAAAGTATCTGAAAGTTACAAACGCCTACGTGTGCACCCACAGAAACCATTTAGCTCATTTGTAATTCATTAAAACGTGTTGATTTTGAGAGCTGGCCACCCTATTGCGCCAAGATACATTTGTATCTTGTAGCTCACATGCGACTTGTGCTATTTCACTGTCGGATTTGGCCAGCCAAAGCTGCGCATTGTTTGGCATCGCCGACCTAAGCTGATTTTAAGCTACATCTGCGAACTATAGCCGACCCAAAAAAAATATACACGTATTACTTGCCCCCCAGCAATGGCAACAACAACAATCTTTTTATGTATACGTATGTATATGCCTAACGGTCTGCATCTACATCCACATCTACATTTACTTCTATGTCGATGTCTGCGACTGCGGCTGCGGCTAAGCTTTGATGGATTTTGACATAAATATGAGTTGGAATTTCGTGCCAAGTTTGGTGCACAGAGAGCTTATCAGGCCGGGTCCATATATAGGCGATCGCCACGGATCGATCGGATCGCCGGATTGGCAGCCAAGCTGACGACCACTTGGCAGGTCACAAAATAAAACAAAAGCTGGGCCTGAACCTAAGCCTGGGCCTGGGCCTGGGCTGTTCACAATTTATGCTAATCCGTGTGCCATAATTTGTTTTTTTTTTTTTTTGTACTGCTGCCAGTCCAGGCTAAAGAGTATGTTTTTTTTTCGTTATTTAGCGTTTTTAGCGAGCAGAGCGCGTGTTGCGCATTTTCAAGCAGGCATCGAATAGTTGTTGGTCGATTTGGGTTAAATGATTAATTTACATAAATATTTTTATGATTTGCCAACAGCAGCAACAACAACGCGGGCCGAAAAAAGAAAAACAGAGAAAAGACAGAAACTGCTAGCTGGCCAGCTGCCAGTCTTATGCAATCAGCCAACAAAAGTTTGGGCCCCCTTTTCGCCACGTGCCTTTGGCTTTGGCTGTGACTCTGGCCTCAAAAGGGAACTAGTTCAAGCAACTGTAAAAGCAATTGGCCAAACGCCTGCCTCGGTGTCATCAACCTTTTAACAACGTCCTTTGTCTTAAGCTGGCAGCAGATGACAGCCAGCAGCAGCTCACAGGACGTGCGCCACATGTGACTCAATTCGTATTACCAAATTCTCAATGTTGCCAATGCCAATGAACCCGACAACCAACAAACAGGCAACATGCAACTACCCATAACCAGGAAGCAAAGTTCTACCAATAGCCAAGTGCAACAGGTGTTCGCTGCTGTTTATTCTGGTTCTGTTATATTGATCTCACTCAACGCATTATTTATCCATAGACGCACTTTAGCCAGGCGCCAACAATGATTTCATTAGCATGAAAATTTATCACATTTGTTGACTGGATTTTAAGTAGAGATTGCCGCGTGTCTGTTTTTTCCAACACGACGCAAACACGTACCAAAATTTGCACATTATCAATTTTTATTGTAATATTAAAAAAAATATTATTATTAGCTATAAACTACGAACTTGTTTAAATGGGTATTCAAACCCTGGTTCGATATTTTGTGACTCATCAACCAAAACCAGCATATTTATTTTTTTCTTAAATTTTTTTAAGCTATGGTATTGTATCTAGTTGGGGGCTTACCTTCAGTTTTAATTTTTTTAATTTTATTTCTATCCCTACAACAAGAATACTTCGTATTAAATCATGGGTGATTTTGTCACGAAAAAAAACACACGACACGCGCTCAACTCTTGTTTAAAGGCCCACTTACTGTCGCGTGTGTGTGCATGTGTGTATGTGTGTATAAATATCTAATGAATGCAATTGCACTATAAATATTGAGATTTCTTATCTGTATACTAAGGCAAATATTGAATATGTATAAACATTTTAAATATACAAAACAGGCACAAGCATTGGAAATTTGATGAATTTACTGCCCAGAGTAAATATAAATATAAATATGTTTAATATGTATCTATGTGCATACATGAAATTGAGATCATGAGCTATTCAACTAAAACTATAAACTATGACTTTATACCAAATATTTTGAATACTCGTCAATGGCTTTATGCCATAAGCTGCTTAGTGCTGTTAACTCGTGTAACAATGTCTTAATCTCGAAAGAATGTGCTAGCTATTGAATTGAGAGATTGGTTTATCAATTTGTAGTTGGAGCTATTTCAATTGTTATACACATTAGTTTATGTTATTAATTTAAGAATTTCAAAGGCATTTTTCCTTTTATCAGCTGGTGATTGCACAAATTAATTTTAGTTCTTTCGTGCACTGGAGACTTTGTGACTAGCCCTGGGGCGTTGTTAGGCCCCACCCTGTCCAAAGAAGCCCCGCCCGAAACTGGCTGCCTCTTTTGCTGTTGTTGTTGTTGCTGCCAGTTAATCTTCAGTTACTCAACCCTCTTTATGCAAATGCGGCTTTCAAGTAATTTAGAAAAAATACGAGTGAAAAATATACACAAGAACAACAACAAAATCAGCCGTAGCCACAACAAGACGAAGCTGTATAAATTTATACATATGCAAACATACATATATATATTTATGCATACATGCATACATATATGTATTTATAAGTTCATATGTGAGACTTGTAGATAAATTTGCATATTTCAGTCGTTCATAATCCAAGTCTTTCCTTAAGTTGAAGTCTCAAACTGGGACTGGGGACTGGGACTACTGCGGGCAAGCAGCCAGCCCAGCACCACCAACAACAACAACAGCAACAACAACAACAACAACAACAACAACAACAACAACAACAACAACAAAAACAACAACAACAATAGCGACCCGCGTCACTTGCGAGGCGTCGAACCATTTGAAATGCCACACCTATCTACAATTTTGTATTTCGTTATTATTATTTTTTTTTCTTCCATCAAGTTTTATTTTTATTTTTGCGCCTACTACCAAGTTTGTCGCTTATTCTTTTTTATATACATATATAGTATATGGTAAGTTTTTCTAGTCTCTACCTACTTCTACTCTGTCTCGGCCTCTTCGACAATTTATGTGGAAGAGTTTTTGGACGCTCCCCTCTTGGTAATTAGCATTTTTGTCGCGTATTTAATTCGATTTTATTGAGATTCATATAAAATTATCAACTTGCTGAACCACTTAGATCCCAAAGCGGGGATTGTTTTCGTTTTAGCCAAGCCGTTCAACGGTTCTTTTGTGTGCGCGCCTTGCGGCACTTAATAGTTCCAGTTTCAATTCTATTTTGGCTCCTGCACGTGTCGGCGTCTAAAAGAAAAGTTAGTATTAAATATATCCCAGACTTAGTGGGGTTTTTTAGCTATGATAAGTGTTTGCGTGTCTGTCTGTGGGCTACTTCATTGATATGATGAAGTGCCGCAAGTCTACATCATCGCGCCGTTTTTAATGTTTAATTAATTTTGTTGCGTCAACTCTGATGACTATCTATGCAGATGTGTATTGACTATAATAAAATAGCTCAGTGTCTTCTTTTTTTGTCAATAGCTGCAGATGTATCCTAAATACGATATACTCAATACAAAGCCATGCTAATTAATTGTTCAATCAGATAACGTTTTACTATGAAGACATTTAAAAAATTGATATTTAAATAAAATAAATTTTAAAAACTGCAAGCTCAAGTCGATGTTGTTGTTTTTGTTTTTGTTGTTGTTGTTGCTGTTCTTGAGTTTCTTTTTGTGTGTTTATTTTTTTCTCTTTTCGTTGACTGTGTTTGTTAATTAATTTTATTTATGGCTGGCGTTGTGCTAAACAAAATGAGTTGGCTAATTTGGTGCTGGCTTGGGAACAGTGCATATTATGGAAGGAAGCAGCTATTGAATCTTAATTTTAAATGTGAATGGATTCCAGCCATAAATTTAAAGAGATTATCGATAGAGACTGCGAACAATAAAGATCGAGAAATTCTAGTTAAGGAAAATATCGATGCTTAAAGGTTATTGTCTATATAAAGAAACCAGAACCACACAGCACAGATCGATCAAATACTTACTTAATTTAAGCATTTCTAAGGAATTCAAGTTTACGAAATTCGACTTTATTAAATTTCAATAATCTTGCTTGAAGTATCGTAAAATCGCAATTAGCAACTCCTCTTTGACTGCGTTTGCTCTCCCATTTATTTGTATTCTGGCTTCTACCTCTGGTATAAGTAATTGGTTGAGCAGGCGGAAGATTTGGCATCAGAGCGCACTAAATCACCTCAGCGCGGCGCATAGAAACAACATGACAACAAAATGAACACTTCAACAAAATTAAGCGACCAAGAAAAAAATATATATTTATAAAAAAAAAAGAATAATAAAAAACACCAAATTATAAAAACGACAGCGAACAAACGAAAACATTATTCATTTAAACGTCTATAAAAACTGCGGAAAAAGTATGTTTGAAATATATACATATATAAAATAAAATAAAAATTATTCACACATATGCAACATGCTGACAAGGGAGCTGTGTTTGTTATTGCCACTGCTATTGTTGCTGTTTTTTTTATTTTTGCTTAAATAAAAAATCAGTTTGAAAAACAAACTGATTATAAATTATGACGCCGTCAGCTCACTGACAACTGTTTAAGATTCATACATTTATGATTTATGATAGCGCATGTGTGTGTGTGTGTGTGCGTGTGTGTGTGACATGGATATACGTTTGTCCATACTGTCATTATAATATATAAATTAATATATATATTTATATGGTAGCATATAGCCCATAACTTTGAGCATTAAATAAATCCTCGAATTGCCGCATTATTTTTTGCATCGACAACTTAAGATTGTCCGCTCTATCTATGTGTGTGTGTGTGTGTGTTTTGATTGTACACTGGGCACGCTTAATTAACACAAAAAGCAACAACAAGATAAAATACATAACAGAAATTGTAGACATCAATCATAAAAAAATTAGTCATTTGGTTTTTGGTGATGGTAGATTTTTGGTGGCGTGTTCAAAGCGTTCGCCTTGGCATCTTTTGGCTACTGTGTACCCAACTTTGGCAAACTGTTCACGCAACCCCCGCACTCTCTTACACACACACACACATACACACACAATTCCTGTACTTGTTCATGACATCAATAGCTTTATAATGTTTATTTAATAGACCATTTTTACAAGCAAACGACAAATGAGACACTGAAATCATGAAGGTCAAGTTCAAATTGCTTAACCTTTCCAAAAAAATGAAGAATCTTAAAAAAATTAAATTTAAACAAATTATGTACATTATGTACTCGTATTTGATATTATATTGATATGTATGTGAATGACTTATAAAAAAAATTGGCCTAGTTTTAACAAATGTTTCCCAAAGGAATTTCCTCCCTAGAGAACAATAACTCTTTTCAAATTGTTCATATGCCTGTTTTGTATTTATTTAATAGCCCAAAGCTATTTTTTATGACGCTCTTTATTGAACATGTCGTGTGGTCAAAAGCTCTAGAGTCTAGAACATTTCTCAAATTTAAGCAAATTTAAGCGCTTATTTTATTAGAAGAATTCAAAGAAAATCGGTTTGCAGCTGTTACTTTTTGTTTTCATATATTTATGATATTCCTGAAGTATTGTATTTTGCAAAAAATACACATATATACACATACATGTGAATACACATATATATTTTGAAGAATATTTATAGATATAGTGAAATTAAATCTTGTGCAGCTGCTGGTGCTGATAAGCAAAGAGCAACTAAATTTTTCATTTTGTCTGGTTTATATACTAAATAATAATCAAAGTGATTTATTAGCCAGGGGTCAATGCTGTAGCGTTCATAAATGTTTTAAAATTTTCTGCCGTTTATTATTTAAGAATTTGCAACACAAAAGCTTGATTTATATGAGACAACGCTGCCAAAAGCAGAATGCATAAAACCATTGAAAAACACAAAAAAAAACATATATAAAATAAAATAAAAAGCAGCTTGCCAAAAATTACAAAACGCAGTCTTGGATCCTAACCAGCCCTATAATTGGTGGATTGTGTCATTGTGTTAGGAAAATGGTTGGAGGCAATGCATTCACAGTTGGCATACCAATCCACATTACTTTGCATTTTTTGCATTTTCCTGCTAATTAAAGCGGCCAAATCCATTTAGCAGTGTGCTGCACTCTTTTGAATTGGGATTCCGCGTATTCGCATTTGCCTGCCCTAAGCTGATTAGCGGGAACAAGCGCACATCGGATTCCAACATCCAATACCAAGTGGTCAAATGACACGCATCTGCCCTCCCATGACAATGTTATCATACTAAATAAATACAGTGAACAGGGCTCTTTAAATAGAACAGAACAACATTGTTGCCAATTGTAATTAATTGCGGTCAGGCGACACAGATTAACGAACCGATTGAGGAGAAAATTTATACAAACAAATATATATGATATGAAAATGTTATATGATATTTTATAAAAATTTATCATATCACTACTGATTACCAATGGTAATGGTAATGCCTATTAAAGTGGAAGGCATTAAGAAAAACGTAAAAGTAAAACAAACTCTGGTACACATTTAATTTGGTATTTTTAGGAAATCGCAAAATTAATTTTTAGATTTATGCATACATTAGGTATCTATATTGAAAGCTAAGAAAATTCAATGCACTTTAATTAAAGCATTTACTTGGTTTTAAATGTTGGACTGAAAATTCGTAAAAAAAACAATAAGTATATATATTTGTATTTTATTACAATAAAGTTGTTTTATTTATAATTTATAAAAAAATCGTATATATTGTTTTAAAAATGTTTGCTTAGCAACATGTTCTTCGACCAATTAATCATTTTCAACTACTATCCTGGAATGAAAACACAGAATACTTTTCTTGAAGAATTTACCATTATTTGATTTTCATCTGCAATCACTTAGCTCTCTAAATTACCCCAAAGATATGCCACATATGTGGCACATGTGTTTTTCATCGATATTTGCTAAGCTTTAAAAATCGCATCCCATTAACGCTGTGTCCTGTTTGAGACTTGACGTAATTACAATTTTGTTAAGTATATGTACGGGTTACCAGGTGCATATGGCTAACAACCAGTTGGTCTGGAGCTGAAGACCGCTTATTAGCACTTGATAGATTGTCCGCTGAGGGCACGGGCTCCGTTATTTGCACATTACTTTACGTTTTAACAACACCCAAAACATTTAAGCCAAAATAAACATGTCGAGCGTCATAAAACAGAACGACACGGACATGGACGTGGACTCGGACATGGGCACGATACCGGGAACGTACATAAATATGTATGTGGAAGTGGGATTGGAACTGGAACTGAAACTGGCCGATCTCGTTGGCAATATGAAGATATTTGCAACTATTCATTTTCTCGCATGTTTCATATTTTTAGTGTGCCTGCATGTTTAACATGTTGTTTATTTGTATTTGTATTTGTATTTGTGTTAGTGTTTGTGTTTGTGCCCGTGTTCGTGTTTGTGTTTATGTTTGCATTTGAGTGTTGTGTTATGTTGTTGCCGTCATCGTCATTATAATGTGTGCATTACTCTGTATCCATTGTTTCTGGCCCGTTTCGCCCATGGTTTGTGGTTTTAGTTCACTGTTCGCGCAATTTTCAAATCAATTTTGTTTACTTTTTATGCACACAAAACACAGTGCGACACACGCACCGCCACTTTGCTCCCCATCACCATATCGTTTCTCGTTTCCCGATTTCCCCGATTTTCCCCTGCCCCATTGCCTTTTGCCCGTTGTCAGTTGCCGTGTGTTTAACAACATTTTTATGGTTTGGCACACACCCTAAGCTAAGAGACAACAACAAAGTCGTCAATGTTTGAAAAGTGCATCGGTAGGCGACAGACAGACGGACGAGCCTGACTGACAGACATGCACATGCAACGAGAAACGAGCAGCAGCAGCTCTGTAACTGTAAATTATACATTTCATAAATTTCGCTACATATTTTGTGATAATCGCATGTAATTGCGTTTTATCTGCACCTTTCATCCGGACATGTGAGCAAACAAACGCGCTTAACGCAAAGCGCCCTTAAACAACACCAACAACCCCTTGGTAAAAATAACTAAAAATAAAAAAATTACAAAAAAACTGACCACAGTAACCAGGAAAGTGTAACCAGTTACCAGTTCCATTGGCCGTCAGCAGGCAAGTTGAGGTCGCCTTTTTGGCCCAGGCGCGCTTCAATGGGCTTTGGCCATGTCCAGCGATTTACGGGCAGCGATAGCAAATTATGCGAACATTTTCTTTATACTTTACAATAATGCAATATTTGGGTTACAGCTCAAGTCAACACACACACGCAACTTGGCAACTTGCCGTTAACTTGGCTCAACCCCTCGCCTTGTAAATTGCATTAAAATGTGCCGACGGACAGCTAATGCATTTTGCACAACATAGTGTGAGCGTGTGTGTGTGTGTGTGTGCAAGTGTGTGTGGACGTTGTTGTGATAACAACTCACGCGATTATCAATTTGACACCCAAACATTGTGTCGTTCGTTGCCCGCTGGCCGCTGAGCCGCCTGAGTGAATGACTGTGAGTGTACTCATATAGCTGGCTGGCTGATCACGACATCGGGCCAACCAACAACCACAACAACAGCAAAGCTGTCGGCGTGTTGACTACCGCAAAATGGCAACAGCAGCAACAATAACAACAACTGTAACTGGAGAGGGAGCGGGGATTAGGCAAATTCAGTGCAGGCGGGTATCGGGTGCCAGGGGAGCAGCGTTAACGACCACAGCTAATATAGCAGTTATGCACTGGCCAACATTATTCAATATTATAAAGGGTCAAACGTTACAAATTCAACTGAAATGATAGAAAATACCCTGTAACAACCATGTTTCAGAAAGACATATAAAAAACTAAATTTTTTTTATTTTTGTTTTATAAAAGTTCCACTTCAATTCCAGTTATATTCAAAAAATTAATTCATAAAAATATTTCATGAATTTTTATTATCCCATATATTTCCCATTTCAATTTGTATCTATATATTTTTTTATGAGCGCGCATTTTGTCAATTTTGCATGAAATTTATGTGATTTTTTTTAACGATTTTTCATAAAAATAAATTTATATACAACACATATATACTTATATACTTTCGGTGTATGTGGCACTATTTATAGCTTTAATCATTAACTGTAAGTGCAGATCGAGATTTCAATTTCACTCGATATAAAGTATATATATTTGCGAATTCAATTCTTTCAGTGTAATATAACACTTCTTTAGTTAATTTTTATTTTTCGAATGCGACTTGATGATCAGTTTCAACATCATCGACCACTTTTACTCATCTGCATAATTTGCTGAAGAAACTTGTTAAAAGCATTTTCATCGCTTTAAAAGAAATGCAGCCACAGACACAAAAACAACAAAACAGGAACAATAACATCGGGCCTAATTATGCTGTCATAGGGGCCTTAAAAAGACTTTCATCGTTCACCAGCCGGCTGAGATAAGGCCCAAGTCGAGAAGTAGTCAAAATTATAAATACACATTTAATCGCTTAATTACATTTGACATGACAGGTTGTCGGAGGGGCGAATAATCCAAGTTATGGAGCAGCATTCAAATTCATACAGCAGCGTTTAAGTATCTAAAAACTAAAAATATAAAATTCAGTTGGTCAACACTTTCGCTACCTACTCTTCTTCTAGCGATTTTAGTGTTGGGTAATGACATAAATTCATCATATGCAATACAATTTAATGGCGTTGCCCATTGCCCGTTAGCCATGAATGTCATTTCGAATTAAAATCATTTTTCATGTACGACATCTAGGTATGAATATGGAGCAGTCGCCTCTCTGCTGGCCATTCATTTTAAATAATTGAAAACGAGAGGCTGGCAATAAAGGATTAAGCCTGGGCAAGCAAATTGCGCAGGCGCTTACAGCTGATGTCATTTATTGTATTAAAAAGTTTTTTTAATGCATAAAAGACCGAAAAAAACAAAAGGCGGCCATGCTGCGGCCAACCGCAGAGTTATTATTTAAATGTACATTACACACAAGCGCGCGCACACACACACACACTTAGAGACACATTAAATTAACACACAGATGCCTCGGTAAATATATAATAAAAAAGAAGAAAATCGACAGTTGGCTGGTCGTATTCCCAGTGCCAGTCCCAGTTCCGCGCCCCGTCCCTCATACGACATGTTGTCATCGTCATCAACCCTTTTTCTGGTGTCCTGGCTGCGGCGGCGTCATAATTAATAAGAGAAATCCCTTTTCAATTTGACGGAGTGCATTTGTCATTGCATTTAATTTGTAGAGTACGCGGCCGAAGACGAGAAGGAGGATGTCCGGAAGTTGTCGTTGTCGTTGTTGTTGTTGCTGCCGTTGTCGCTGTTGAGTGCGGTTGGTCCCTGGGTCGTTTGTGCATCAGCGTCTGGTGTCAAGTAGGGGCTGTCCTGTAACCGTTTTGGTGTTCACACGAAACATATTTAAATGCATAGCGCCTGAGTAGGCAGCGAAGTCAGCAGAGAGTCAGCGAGAGAGAAAGAGAGAGGGATAAAACGAGAAAGAGAGGAGAGCTGAGGTATCGGCAATGAAATGCGTTAATTGATTTTTATGTTTTTTTCGGGAATAAAAAAAGGCTTGCAGGACAGGGGTTAAAACAGTTGGCTAATAGCGTTGAAGCCCTGCCCAAGGCAAATGTCAGTTGGCTTAATGTAATTGGCTTCTAACGGTCTAAGGCATAAATTATTGAAAAGCAATTCTATTTTATTTATTTTACTTCTTTGCAGAGTTGAAAGCTTAAATTTTTCTCAGAGGTTGTTGTCCCCAAGTTGCTTCGATAATACATAAAAGCAATAGTTGTAAATGTTTTATGCTTATGATACATAAGATTATTTTTATTCTAATTCCATACTTTGCTTTATTTATTAAATTTAATGAATATTTTTCAACACAGAAGATTGCTGCTTAGTGGAGCATTAAATAAATAATTACATTAAGTCTTTACGCATTGTTTATTATATAATGTGTATTAAATTAAATATTCCTTATGCTAGCCGCATCAAAATGATTAAAATTGTAATAATTTTACCATATTAAGTTTAAATCTCAATCAAAGGAACACCTATAAATATACTGCCATAGCAATTGATTTAAGTTTCAATTTGGACTCTGATATTGCAGAAAAGCGGTAAAAGCAACATTCACTCAAAAAATAAGTAAAATTCTGTGCTCTTAAAAGTATTATAAGAAATGTTTTAACTGACTGTAATTTATGTATTACAGTCAAAAGTATTTTAGCTAAACAAAATATCTTGTTTTATCCAAAGAGCAAAATTTCAGAAATTTTGTAGGCACAATAATTTTTAAATATTTTATAGTTCCTTTAAATATATTCAATAATGAAATAGAAAAATAAACATAACATACCGAATTCTTTAGCATTCTTGTCAATAGGCCTAGTTCTGTTTATTGTGGCATTAGCCCAAGGGCAATGACAAATGGCCAACCCGATTGGGCCAGAATCTCGCTAATCAATGCACCCACAGCTGGCAGAGCAGCTTGAAGCCTTGTGGCGGAAGCGGATGCAGTCAGTCGAGAAGGCGATTCCCACTGCTATGGACGCGTCTCAGTGGACCATGTTGTTTGTATTTTAAATTGGCAGCGCGCTTAGCACATCCGCCAGCGCGAAGCGAAAAGCAAAAGCGATTGATGCACATGCGGAGGTGGACAGGAGCGTGGAGTGGTATGAAACGCGCTTACGGGCCAATAATTGATTGCCTTACCGTAAGGCAGCTGCTCAAAATGCGCAAGCGGCAGCAGGTGAGCGAGCCAATCTCCCCCAAACCCGACCGCCGGCCACTTTGCACAGATGAGATTTTCAATTTGGCTAGGGCCGCCCCGAATGTTTGCGTATTAAATTTGCATGGAAATCTGTCTATATTGACCGAGAATGGCCAATGCAAATGTTTGCTGGGCCAAATGAATGGCCGAGAACGAGGAGACAACGGCAACTGCTGCTGCTGCTGCTGCTGCGGCTGTTGCAGTTGCTGCTGGTCAGTCAACGGCCAGGGGGCATTGCACCCGGCAGTGGCAACGAAATCGCCATCGCCGTTGCGACTCGATGATGTCTCTTTGGGCATTTTTAATACGCGTTTGCATTTGCGTTTGCCAAATGTTATCAGTGTAACGACAGCGGCTTGCGCCACAGTAACAGCCCAGTGCCCAGTCTCCATACCCACACCCATACCCCTACCCATACCCAGTTCCAGACCCAGTCCAATGCCCCCCAATGGTCCGCAGCGATTGTTGTTATCGATGAGCCTACGCTATCAGTTGAGTACAGTTGCGTCCAATGCCCATGACTGTGAATATAGTCAAACCCACACTCTCACTCACACTGGCACTCGTAATTGTGACTGTGTGCTCCGCACTTAGAATGAATGCAAAAACAAACATTTTACTTGAGTAACATTTGTTGTACGTTCAATTCTTTTTTTTCGCAGCAAATAGTCAGACGAGTCAGTTGATAAAATGCGAGAGCAGCCTGGATGGATGGATGTGTCTGGCAGAGATGTGGACACATGTGCCATTCATCGGACATCGGACAGTGGACACCGGACAGTTGACAGTGAACAGTGAACAGTGAACAGTGAACCGTGGACACTGGACACTGGACATGGCAATGCCATCATGGCATCAAGCGTCAGACTGTGCACAAACATTTTCAAATTGATTATTTGCCACTGCAAATTAAAATTAAGTCATTAAGTCTGACAGAGCGAAGAGCTGGCTGGCTGGTTAGGTAAAGGATTGGTATGTGGATGGGGCTGTTAATTAAGTTGGCCTTAACCTTACTAACTAAGCATGCTAACGATCCAATTTTAGTTTGACTTTAAATTCAATTACAATACTTTCATTTAGATTTCAGTTCTAGTCACACATAGATCTTACACTTTTTCCAAAATATACAGCGTTCGTACGATTGTACACTTTTATACGAATTAAGCGAAAAGACCACAGCCATTACAAAGTCGCACAAAAATTATATCCAAATTCCAAATTAATTGACCATGTGGATAATACGTTTACGTAATGAGGTAACAAACTATTGTTCAAACGAATTGAAAAACTGGACTCATGAGACAAAACGTTGGGAGAGCTTAGGAAAGGGTATGATTGTCGTTTTGACCAAACTGCCCATGCGAAATGTGAGTATGTCAATACCAGATTTAAGTCGGTATATCTAAAATCTGAAACAAGATTGAATCCACAGAACTCACAACCAGAATTTGTACGGCTATATACAAGTGCACCCATTGATTTGTAATGCGCTCTAAACCAAAGTGAATTTCTAAATAAATGTGTTGTATTTTATGTTCTTGCAAAAAGTAAATTGTATCGCAATATGTGTATTTAAATTAATACTATTGTCAGTGTTTATTATCTTCATTTGGCTCAAACTAAACAGCTTACAGCATAACTCCAGCAATAAGAATGTGGCCCACGAATTACTCAGCTAGCAGGTATCCTAAACGTTTCAGTCGGGTGTCCGATAGCGGAATTCTGGGTCAGTATTATAACAACTAAGCCATATAGACGGGCATTATTTGTGCACATTATAATGCAGGAACAATCTCTGGGACATATCATGACTAGTGATACGATTTTAAAATCGGTACAGTTTTGACAAAGTTATAGTAGCTGGAATTCTAGAAGCTATGGATCCGAGTGCTTACCATGTTCAAATTTGTTGTCAATTTTGGCATAATTTTTCACAAAAAAATCGTAACCTCCCAAAATGATCAAAAATTCATATATTTTTAATGTAGAATCAATCAGTTTTGGCATAGTTTTTGGAGTCTGAAACATTGAATGATGAATGCACTTTATATGTTGAAATTATTGTGAATTTTTCCATGATTTTTGACAAGAAATCTGACCCCCTTCAAAATCGCTGAATTTGAATGTGCTAAGGAGAAAATTTATCGATAGGATCAAAAGCTATTTGCACCACCATATTGTGAAATTATTCTACTACATTTTTTTTTTACTATAACTCTACTATTATTATAAGGTAACTATAGAAACGATGCTGTTATCAATCTTAATCGAATGCCGATGACAATAGCACTAGGACAATCTGAACAAAATGTTAATTTCATTGCATTTGGCACAAATGCGCAAATGATGAGGATTATCTTCAATTGAACAGTTTTTAATGAATACTTGGAAATGCATTAGTAGATAGCTGCGCTTTTTTGCTTATCTTTGAAAATATAAAGTGTTTTTTGTTCTTTTTATTAAGTTACAGCGTTTTGCCTTATCAAAGAACGTGTTTTCTTTAGACTTGTTGCAGCTAAATTCCATTAAACAATAGAAGTAGCCGAGGTCTCGCTTGCTTCCGCGTTGACCCTGGCTTTGAACCCCAACACGTGCTTATCAATATTGCATTGTTCGTGACACATTTGACAACAACAGCGAGTGACACTCGCACATAAGCATAATATTTGTTCGTTTTTATTTCTATTTATTTAAATTGATGACTTAATGGCAAGCTGAAATGATTTCATTGTTGTCACAATTGCAATCATTAAACAAAACCAACAATGAGGAATTAAAGCAACAACACACCAAATGGAGGCTTGCGACTGTGCAACCCACACTCTCCGATAAGCGCATTTTGTAATTGAGCCAACAACAACAATAACAACAATAACAATAATAATTGAATGGCGCAAACATTTTCATTGGCCAAAATGAAAGTACTCGGAAAACAGCGCCCATCAAGGGGTTCTAGGAGCCAAAACAAAACCCTAACAAAAGCCCAAATGAAACAAAACAAAACAAACAAGCGAACAATAAATCAACAATGAAATTTGTTTGTGGTAAATGCATCAAATGCAATTGGCTTAATTTTGCGTTATATACGATATCATATTTAGTGGCAGCAACGGAGAAAACCAACGGCGCACACACTCATTTTCATGGACGCGCAATTGTGAATGAAATATTTATGCCAAAAAATGAACACTGCAATTCAGGATTAAGTCTAATGAAAAAATGTCAAAATTTCGTTTTTAGAACGCCAGATCAATAATTTAACTTATCTGCTGAGGCCTGCAATAATGGTTATTAATATGAAAAAGAATAAATTAACTGTAGCTCTAAAAATATAAGAAACAACCAAACATATTTTACCACAATTCTCAGCCGGTTCAAATCGACATGAAGTACTTTAGAGAATTTCTGCTTTTTTATAGCTAAGCCTTCAGAACTGGACTCAAAAGGTCGGCTTAATAAATAACCCATTAATCGTAACGGATTTGACTAGATAAAAAGTTTATAGAACCAGTTCGCAACTTCTGGTTGCGGTTACAAATGCACAACTGTTGTCCTCAATTTATGTTGGCCAGTGCAATTTGCCCGAACATATTTCTAAATTTAGCGTTATAACCGCACAATTTTGCGATGAGCAATTAAATTTGGCGTATTCGTGCTTTAAGTGCGGAAGGGTGCTAGGGAAGGGGTTACCCCCTACTTAAAACCGAATCATTTTGGATGCCACGGCCCAAAAACGCAACGTCACAAATCAAGCAGCGTTTCGCAGTCTGGCTTATTACCCCATTACCTCAAAGGGGTTAACCCCAAAAGCAACAGGAGGTGGGGCAGCGATGTCGATGACTGACTAACGGATGATTGGAGAAGTGTAGGACTGGACGAATGGACCGAAGGGTGCAATTCAATTACATGTTTGTGGCGAGCCGCAATGCTCAATAATGCAGTTAATATTGGTGGCTTGGCGGCTGGTGCGAGTGTGGGGAGGGGGACGGGGTAATGGTACGTGGGAGTTGGCAAGTACGACAAGGTAGATGAAATACCGTAATGGCGTCTCTGTCTCTGTCTGGCCACGTTTATCTATCTCTCTGCTTTCGGTTCTGTCTCCCTGTCTGTTTGTCTGCCACACGGTCTGCTGCATCTAATTCAATTTTCAAAACCCAAAATTCTGTTGACCAAACTGCGTTGATGCGTTGGTCGAAAGGGGTTGCTTGGCGAGAGAATAGGGCGGTGCGCTCTCGACCAAAGTGTTTATAAGTTTTTAGCCAATGTTGTTATTGTTGCCGCCACTGCTGCTGCTGCTGCTGCTGTTGTGGCTGCTGTGGCTTTGGCTGTGTCCATGCCGTGGTCCGAAATGGAATTTTGTTAGCTAATTGAATTTTAGTTGCAACTCATTTGCCATGCACAGGCTGACTTGGGCGAATGTGGCGGGGACTGGCGGGGCTTGGCTTTTGGCTATTTAATTGCTGTTTTAATTTTACCATTAGCAACAACAACAAGCGCAGCAAAGAGCCCGCCCTGTTGTTGTTATCGACGAAGGTAGCAAAAAAAACTTATAAAGCTAATTATAGCAACAAAAATATTGAATAAACAAAATAAAACAAAAACAAACGCCTACGGGGCAATCAAAAATACACCCGATACTGCGATTTTGCGCTGCAAGGCGGACAACATCCACATGCAAAATTCACAACTGTTGATTATTCTCACAAACACTTATTTATGCCCATATAATGCTTCGTATCCATTTACATATCAGTCGGCTACCAAACGGCCAACTTTTAGTTTGTTTAAACCGCATGCTTTCTTAAGGTAAGTAAAGGTATAAAATTTGCACGAATCTAAAAAACCTCATTGTCACAAATGTAAAATTTTTTAATTACAATTTTTATTATTAGTTTTCATTTATAAAAAGAAAATTCAGATTTTTATTATTATTATAAATGCTTATAATTATTTTTAATATCCGTATAAACATTTTTAATTTTCCCATTTTTATAGTTTTGTAACTTACTGTTCCAATCCAGCTTTTGTATTTCTTTTCCACGTTTTGTGTTGGTTGTAATAATTTACAATTATTATTTTCAGCTAAAATTGAAAGAAAAATTAATTTTCCAGTCTAATCATCTGGCACAATAGATCGTATTATAAAGCATAACCATTGCTGGCCCCCACAACCTCGGCTTGTTCTTGGCGCAGAATTGCGGACTCAAAAAATTGATTTAAATACGCGTGACATGCGCCTGACTTTTGCACTCGGCGCGCGCCGCCAAAAAATCGAAAGCAAAAACCGCACACAACCAAGAAAATAGCCGCCTGCCCCTCCTGCACACACACACACACACTCGCGAGCAAACAGTCAGTCAGTCATCAAAGCTTGGTTCGCCCTCTTTTGGATTTTAGGTTTTGGCTTTTTGTTTTTGTTAGCCACACTCCCGTACGAGTATCGTGTGATTATTTTGGTTTTATTTTTTATTTTTGTTTTGTTTGGTTTTGTCTTTATTTTATTCCGTTGAGCTCGCGCTGTGCGAATGATTCATGCTGTGATTTCCTGCACAGCCTCAAAACGCGGCCTGAGCTTTGGCTTTGGCCAACAGAAACTAACAGAAACTGAGTTGACGTGACTATGACATGACGCGGCTGATGTTGTTGTAGTTGTTGTTGTTGTTGTTGTTGCTGTTGTTGCTCGCTTGGGCATTATTATGTGCAATTGCCCGTTTGCTGTTGCTGGCCGTTCTAGTTGCTATTGCTGATTGCCATTGTCTGCCGAAAAAGCAGCAGAAAAATAAATGTATAAAAACGCGGCACAGCTTCGTCCGCTTTCAGCAGCAACAGCAACAGCAGCAGCAGCAGCAATCGCTCCGTCTACGTCTCTGTCTGATTTTGTTACTCGCTTTGATTGAAGCCTTTCACTCCATGCAAGGCAATTGTCGTTACTCTGTGTTGCAGCTGTGATTGTTGCTGCTGCTGCTGCTGCAGTCTGCTTTTAGTTTTTTAGTTTTATTATTGAAATTACCAGCAGCAGCAGCAGCAGAAGCAACAGCAGCAGAAATAACAGCGTCAGTTCTTTAGCTACTAAACATAACTTAACGTCTATGAAACAATTAACGAAATGCACTAGCAACAACAGCAACATGAACAACAACAGCAACAACAGAAAGAGAAACAGTAACAACAGCAGAAATTGATGTCAATATAATGGCAAAATAATGGCATAGCTCCTCTGTCTGTTAGCTTCGGATCTCTTAAGGCTATTGATGACGCTGATTGCGGACTGGCAGCAACACGTTGCTGTTGCTTTGACGTTTCAAAATGATTGCAACGAATTACATACAACAGCTTTAGATCCCACTCTAGCAACTGAGGCAACAGCAACCTTTCATAAAAACAATGCCAAGCTGACAACGAATCAATGTAACTACCACGCTGTGGAGCATCAAGCTCCAAAGCAGCAGTTAGCAGCACTAGCAAAAAAAAAAAAACAACAATAAAAAAAAACAGACGGCGCATTAAACATGCATCCTGTCTGTGCCAAGGTTGCTGCCGGCTTTGGCTCACTGAATGCCACAGCCACATTCACAGCCACAGCCACAACCTGAGCCTCAGCTACAGCCTGGTTGGCCTAGCCACCAACGCCGACGCGAAGAAGCAGGTGTTACCAACAATTACTTTGCACACGGCTGGCTGGCTGGCTGGCTGACTGACTGCCTGCTCCCTCACAGATGAAGACAAAAAGCAATGTTGCCCATGTTGTTGCTGCAACGCCAGTTGTTTACAACTAGACGACGTCGACGATGACTTCCATAGGTAGGCAGGCTGTTGCAGAGACTCCGTCTCTGGCGGATGCTGGCGCATATTAAGCGCAAACTATTAAAAATAAATCATGACACAGTATCAAGATCAACAACGAAGCTGCAACCAACCTGAGACTCGACTTCTGCTGCCGCTGCTGCTGTTGCTGCTGCTGCTGCAAGGGGCTCGCTGCTAGTTTCTGTTGCTCGAGTGGCAGCCGTGGCATGAAAAACAAGCGCCGTGTGGCGCTTTGCATGTACCCAACTGACCAGCCAAACGGAGCAGTAGGAGTTGCCAATAATGTCATTGTGTTGCAATTGCAACTGCCATGCTCGACCTGCAGCAGCAGCAGCAACTATGTGGAGCAGTTGTTAAGGACAAACAAAGGGACAAATGATTGCTGCTTGCGGGCAACATGTGGCACGGCTCCGCCGATATCAGATCAGATATTGTCCCAGCCGAGGGCTAAGGGCTATTTAAAGTTTAGCCACTAAGCCACATGTTATTGCAGTGTTGGTAAACGATTTTGGAGCTATTCTTGAGATTTTCAAATAGATTTTGTGTTTATGCTCGCAGACAAATATATAGAAACTTCTATGTTGCTGTTGTGCATATGTTGTCGTGGCACCCGCAGCAACGTTTGCTCATTATGAGTGGCCTTATTTTCCTAATGGCTAACAAAGCCGGATATTAGTGTCACATTTAACAGTTTCGGCTTCCAGCAACATGTTGCCGATGCATATCCGGCTGGCCAGCGCAACAACAGCAACAGTTAACAGAAACAACAACGGCGGCATTTAACTGCCAAATCAGCGTTACTTATTGCCGATACGAAGCATGTTGCCAGCAACAACAATTGGTAATAGTTGCAGCCGTTCAAGCAGCAGCAACAGGCTGCTACCGTCGTGCCTTCGACATTTTTAGCTGGACACAACAAAGAATTTATGGTTTCCCTATTACGGCTTTGACATGTATTGGTAGAATTATTTTTAGATTTATTGATTACGCGCGCTTGTCGCGTTCCAGGCAAAGGCCGCGGCAATTGTTGCTGCTGCTGCTGCTGCTGCTGTTGTTGCTGAGGTTGAGGTTGCTGCCTGTAATCGCTTGGCTCTATTAAAAACAACAAAACGTTTATGCCTTGTGGCGCTCTCGACGGATGTGTGGGCCGCTGCAGGAACTTTGGAGCATTGAACACCAGCTCAACATCAACAATGTTCAAGTTCCTTTGTTGTTGTTGTTGTTGCACATGTCCACGCAGATGCGTGGTTGCTACTGTGAGCCACCTACTTGAGCAGGGCCTGTCAGTCGTTTAATACAGCCAACTGTTTAGAGCAACTGTTGATGAGCAAGGGCGCCCCAAAGACGGGGTCCAGTCTTGAGGCAAACAAATTTTTTATGGTCGCCTGCATTGATAAGCAGCCAAAGATCTTACATTAGCCAGGGACAGTTAGTGTCCAACAAAGAGCTTTACGAAGTTTTACGATCTCAATTAAATGTCAAATGAAATGCCAGAAAATTGCTATTTATGCGACAGGCCGCGACCGCAGACAGACAGGCAACAATTCCCCAAAGCGAACCGACACAGTCAACGATAATTTCTAGGCAAATAAAATCAAATACAAATAAACGGCTGACCGGGTGCCAACGGGAAGGAGGAGTATGGGAGTGGAGGGGTAGTATGTTGGTTACCCCTACTTTGGATCGCCACGTTTAATATCACATTTTGATCATGACAATTTCTTTGCAATGTTTATGCAACTGGCTGCGTTCAATTGACAATCGTTGTCGCGGCGGAACGACGGCTCTGAAATTCGATATTTATGCAGCAGGTTTTGCATTTTATGCTTATCAAAATTGCTGAGACCATATTAAGTTTCACGCAGGTTGAATGGCATGCGGGCCACTGCGAAATGCACCAAATGCATGACAATTAAACGATTGCCGGCGAAACGGACGGACAAACATGGGTCAATCCTTAAATTGTTTGTTCCAGCACGATATGGAAGGCTCCCACTCTTCCTCCTCTCTTACTCTTTGACTATCCCAATACCTCTCTCTCCCTCTATCTATCCATCTAGCTGTCTCTTTTTAGGTGCTGCTCTTCTTTGCTGGAACTGTTGGCAAAACAAAAGGCTGCCCTGCTGCTTGCTGCTTGCTGCCTGTTGCCTGTTGCCCGTTGGGGTGTGTCCGAGACACACAATGTTAACTTTACAATTCAATTGAAAGTTATTCAACTCACGAACTACTTAAGATCCGCGCGTTGCAAAAAAAGAAGCGACGCGACTCTGGGAAAAGCGAATGCAACACACCAACGAGAACAGCAGCAGCAACTGCAACAGCAACTGCAGCAACTGCAACTGCAACTGCGAATGCAGCGAGCATATTGCACACGTACATTGAATGTTGCTGCTGTTGGTTGTTGCAGTTGTTGCCTACGGCAGCAACAGTTGCCGTTGCAGTAGCAGCCCGTATCTGTGTTGATCATTTGTAAAGCGCTCTACGACAGATATGTCGTTGCAACAACAACAACAAACGAACAAAGCCAAACTATATTTGGCAAGTCGAATCTCTTATTCGCTTGCTGGACACATTAGAGGAGAAGCTGAACTAGACTAGATACGAGAATCAGCCAATAAATAGCCTTATCCGGCAATCGAGTCCTGGACACTGCTTTCCGCCTGTTAATTCGTGGAAATGCTCAATTCGTAAACAGAGCTAATGCGTTCAAGTCTTATTTGGGATACCCATAATGATCACAGCTGGGCAACAGTTCGATTCCTTCTATGATTGGTACATTTTACATAACATCATCATGTTAGTCTATCAAATGAGCCAACATAGCTGACATGCCCAGAATGCATTAGGGTATATTAATACCAGGCAACGATGTTGGCGACGACGCCAGCAACATGACAATCGATTTGTGCTGCTCTGTATGCGATTGTTGCGGCTACTTACGTGCCAATGCAATGGTTCAAAGGGCTTCAAATGCTTATATTTGAGAGGCACACACATGCGATCTATAGGGAAACTGGCTAACTGAAAAGAAAAACTATAGAGAGAAACCGCTCTGATCTTTTGGCTGGCCCCGTTTGCTCTGTTGCTGTTGCTGTTGCTGTTGCTGTTTCTGTTTTGCTGTCCATCAGATGCATACGAAATTTTTGCAGATACTTAAAAGCAGTCAAAACACAACCTAACTAGGAAATGGCAGCAACAGCTAGCAAGGAATTTAGTTGCCAGCCGCAACAACAACAACGACAACAACAACAACAAACATATTATGGATAACCGTGGCAAGTCTGCAGTTAGTTCGGGTTCGGTTTTTTACAGTTGCCGCAGCAAAATGTCATTGTATGATAATGAGCAGCTCGACCAAGTCCCAGTCAGATGCAGCTGAATGAATGATAAAATATACTTTAAATGGTCGTTTCGACTGTTGTCTGTCTCAGCTAGCGGTTTCTCTGCCAGATAGCAACCATTTTAACTGGTTCACATCATTTTACAAAGTAGCTCACAGACTCTGACTCAACCTCAGACTTTAAGTCCAACTCGGAATCTAACTCTGACTCCACTACAGATTGTCAGCTTTAGATGCCGGAGATCTCTGTTTTTGTTTGTCAAACGTTTTGGGGTTAAAACAAAGTTCATTTGGGTCGATGTCGCCGTTGCAGTGACGTTTACCCCGATCCGGCGCGTGTTGCGCATGCCCAAATGGATTTAACTGCAACTGCAACTGCAACTGTGACTGCGAGTTGAACTGTGGCCTGAGCTGCTGCCAGCTTTTTGTGGGCTATCGCTGTTAAGTAGCCCTGTTTTGGTACTACATAATTTGGCAGCAGGCAGCAGTCAGCAGCAGTGAGTGATTGGCATTGGCCAACCTAACGAGATCGGGATCCGTTTGCTTGTAGATAGCAAATCTGCTGGCCAAGTGAATTGAGTTGCTTGTAGAGAGATTTTCCGTGATTGTGCGCTTTTCTGTAATTAATTAAATGCTTAATTTAATGGCCAAGTGAATTTTAACCTGCTTCCCAGTTGCAGTTATACAGTTGACCATATGTCAGTGGTCAGGTTTTTATCATCGATTACTTGTTGTATGGTTGGCTAACGGCTTCTAAGATCAAAGCCCAAACCGCCAACCGCTAACTCCCCGGTTTCAACCGCTCTTCTGTTAATGAAAAACACTTGCGTACATAAATTAAGCGCCCAACCAAAATGCCGCCCAGAAAAATATATTCTAATTTGCAGTCGACCAACCGCCACGTACTAGGAACAAATGCGTTTAATTTGTATACTCTTTCAAAAGATATAGTACTAGTGACATTGTCATCAATCTTGCGACCTATAGTTGTAAAATTATTCATTTAAGCATTTCCAAGAAATCAATTTATTATCTTCTCACTTGCTTTAAATTTATTTATAAAAATTCTTTAAATTCAGTCAAAATTTATTTTTATAATTGTAAAATTATTTACATACTTAAGTATTTTAAAGAAATCAATTTTTTATCTTTTCACTTGCTTTAACATTATTTATAAAAATTGTTTAACTTCAGTCAAAATTGAAATTTCTAATTGTAAAATTATTATAAAATTATAAATAAATTATTTCATTCAAAGAAATCAATTTATTACCTTCCTACTTACTTTAACATTTTTTATAAAAATGATGAAGTTTAACTTTAATCAAAAATTATGTTTATTATTGTAAAATTATTTATCTAAGCATTTCAAAGAAATCAATTTACTAGCTTCTCACTTGCTTTAACATTTAACATTTATAATAGTTATATAGTTTAACTTCAATTGAAATTTAGGGTATTTAAACTTCGTATTTCCCTAATTCCTACCATTTAATTTATACTTCTGTTGTAGCCTTTTGTGTTACTAACTCAAAGCGCGCTTATGTCCGAAGTCAAAGTACTCACAATATAGTTGGTCCGACTGGGACATGGGTGTGGGAGTCGGTTTGGGATTGGGATTGGGAACGAGAATGGGATTGCGAAGCGGGTAACGTGTAACGGGCCGTGGCTGGTTAGCTCGGTATGAAAATTGAATTCTAAACAGGTCTCGCCCGCTAACGCCTCGGCGGCCCCTTCACCCGTCCCCTTCTACAACATCGCTCACTGTTCGCTGAAGCACGCACGGCAACAACAGCAACAACATCAGCAGCAGCAGCAGCGGCAGCAACAACAGCAACAACACTGACACACAATCGTACATTTGGCGTTATAAAGTAGCAGCGTGACCGAATCAGATAAGAAAGTTGACACATTTTCACCATATATTTTGACATTTGACATTCCGCATTAGACGCGGCCCGCTGGTCAGCAGCGCTGGTCGCTCCCCCTCCCTCCTCGGTTCCTAAACATAACATGTACGCTTGTTGGGATTTCGCATGTTGCGAGAATGCCGGGGACATGATGAGGGTTGACCGGACGACCCTAGGCTTTAGCCTTACGCTGGTTCGGGGTCTGGCACTGGGCCTAAAGCTGCGGTTACCCGCTGTGCTGTAAAGGTTACTGAACCTACAATTAAACACGACGAACGCCTACAACAAGCGGCCAAATGGTAGCAAGAAAAAATGTCAGATACGGGCGCTACTCAAATCCCAGAGCCCAATCCCATTGGACGCCTAATGAATTCAACAAATTACATTACATTTCTTTTATTTGTTGATTTTGCGCCTAATTGCTGACAAATATTGTTGATGCCGTTTCCCATTTTAGACAATGACATTTTATGAGCTATTAAAAATTACTGTAATGCACATCGCTCTCAGCCAATGTCAATGACTTGTGTGCACTTACACACACATGTGAACGTGTGTGTGTGTTTTTATGAAAGTGTTGAAAGAGTTTACTGTCAACTTGTACATTATTTTAAATAGCCGCCGTCTTTATGTTATCAGCTTCAGTTGGCAATTTAAATTTGATTGGTGTGTCATCGTTAAAATGCTTAGGTCTGTTTTATGACTCGGCAAACGACGCATCCACAACTGATGCTGTAATAAACTCCAAATACCCTAAAATAAAATTACTTGTGTCTTGTATATATTGGGTGTTTCATTCATTTCATTGTTGAATTTTAGGCAAGGTATCAATTTATACAAGAGGTATCTCAAATTATTATACAAAACCTGCTGCACAAATCTCAAGAGACGGGAAACTCTTCTTTTCAAAATAGTTGCTTATTTTGACAATTAATTATGGGATCCCATAATGTCGGAAAGTAAGTGGGAAAGTTATTTTTTGAAACCCATTTAGCTTATCTTATTTTATCCGATTGACTTTAAGCTTCTTTTTACAGATTATTCACTAAAATGATTGCAGTATGCACTAGAGAGAAAGTATAATTTTAATTTTTTAAGATTGTTTTAACTTTTGTTTTGGCATCAAGTTATTTTATCTAAATCTAACTAGAAATGTCTATATATTAATGTCTTTAGATTATACAAAATGAATTGGCCGCGCAACGCCGCGTTAATCCAGCTGGTAATGTAATATTTTGATAAGCTTCACTGACTGTCGCGTCCATCAGATTCACAGCGACAAAGTCAGAAGAGTTTTACTCAAGCAGAAAGCTTTTAAAGGGGTCAGCTAAGCGTCGCTGTCGGCGCTAATGCGGACGCCTTATTTATGCGGCTGTCGGCTGTTTGGGGGGTCATCGAGTTGCCCGACCAGGGAATAACGATTAGAAGAGAGAGGGGGGTAGGGGAACAAGAGGGCAGACACCAGAAACTGGCTGGCGCCTAATTGCTGGGCCGGGGTTCTATTTGTTGCTGCGTTGTTTGTGCCTCATGTGGCACTAATTTGTAAATTGTTGCCGTAATCGCAACATGCTTAGCTGCTTATTAATTTGTATGAGGGTGGCAGCCATCGACGTCTGTCTGTGTCTCTTTAATTATGCTGATAATTGATTACGGCCAGATGAGAGTGGAGTCTGGGTTAAATTTGGGCAATAAGATTAAAAGATTTATGTGTCAAAGCTGTACTCGCAACATATAGTTAGTGATAGGTCCCCTGCTCGTTCCAGATGCAGCCACGCATAACCAACAAAGACTCAAAATTATGGTATTGCAAAATATGACACAGAAGGCGAGCCAAGCTGGGCTGGGCTGGGCCTACTACCACACTACCACACTGCCATCATTCATGGCGTGCTGGCAACCGGAAGTGCGTAGCATGTTCATTAGAAATGCAAACGCACCTTTTTATGCCCGTCCGTCCCCCTGTCTATGCTGCTATTGTCAGTTACATTTAAGTAGTTTACATGGCAATTGAAGTCGCAATTCTTTTCGTGGGGTTGCAGTACAATGACTTCATGCCGCTGGCAACGCCCACAAATTATATGTCTAAATATTTGCCCGGCACTTTTGGTAGCTCGCAATCAGCGCGGCCAATTGTTGGTCTGTTTTCATGATTGGCCCGATTGGCTGCTGTTGCATTTCAATCCTCGATTTTCGCGATGCGAATGGTGCAAAAACGAAACACCGGCTATGCAGCTACTGTTAATTGCATATTTGTCTAGGGTCCCCGGGAGCTGCTCAACTGTTGCTGACGCTAAGTAGCAACAGCTTGGGCCAACTTCGGAGCGGGCTGCAACAATCGGACGGTTGCAATTGCAGCGAGCGCGTGGAAATTGCAAAACTAATTAGAGCCTTGGCCTGCTGCCGCTGCTTCTGTTGTTGTTGTTGTTGTTGTTGTTGTTGCTGTTACTATGTTGCTATGTTGCTGACGCTAGAAATTGCTGGCTTTATACGCAGCAACAACTGCAGCGACTCTTGCCCAGTTGCCGCAAAATGTTGCACGTTGAATAATTGCACTTCCGCTTGATAATTCATTGTTGGATTTTATAAATATTTTCCATTCTACCATGCCACATTTGTTGCTGCTGATTGCTGGCTGAGAGGTCAACTTGCGGCCCGCAAGACAGGTGAAAACGCTGCCCAGGTGTATTTTTGTTGCTCATAGATATGCTAGATTTTGATACGAAGACAGGTGGAGTAAGCCCAGAAAGATCTTGAGCCAAGTGTCAGCGTAAGGTTTATTTTAGCCACGTGTCCTTTATTGCAATATAATGTATTGATACACAGAGAGAAAAAATCAAATTACCACACCATAATACTAAAGTCAAAGAACTTACATGAAGTACTATTAGTAATTTAGTATTTCCAAACTAATGTTTTATCTTCTCCAAAGTTATTTTAAATCTTAATTTGAGAATTTACAAACTTGTTCATGGTTTGTACTTGGTTTGAAATGATATTTAAAGTTATCA
This sequence comes from Drosophila micromelanica, assembly GCA_004143825.1. Taxonomy (NCBI): domain Eukaryota; kingdom Metazoa; phylum Arthropoda; class Insecta; order Diptera; family Drosophilidae; genus Drosophila; species Drosophila micromelanica. Next base: position 588 of record SCDY01000013.1, on the reverse strand, counting down.
TCGTAACAACAAATTATTGAAAATAAATTAAATAGAACAAGTAAGATTGCTCTAGTCGGGACCTCCCGACTAGGAGATACCCTGAACCCAGCATTTAACACATACACACAAACTCTCGGCACTAAATA